>LKNJ01000995.1:0-28543 GCA_002120245.1 Maccullochella peelii
TTATGATATGGCGCTATATAAATAAAACTGAACTGAACTGAATTAAGATCACCATCACACCAATTTGCAATCCTATCCACAAATATGTGGAGTATTTTTTTAACCAAATCACAACTTCATAGCTACTCCAACATCTTTCCATGTACCCTCTCGTTGGAAATCACTGTTTCTTGACCCGTCAGACTTCTTTTTAGTAATTTCAGTCATCCCAGACGTTAGACGTGAACTTGATGAGTACTACGTTATTATTACTGATAGAAATGAAGTGACTAAAGCTAAAAAGTGACTAATAAACCAGAATGATAGAGTCTTTCCTCTCACCCCATGATCTGGAGAAAGTGATCCACACTTTCATTTCTTGTCACATGACTACTGTTATTCCCTGTATGTTGGTACCAGTCAGTTCCCTGTCTGTGTGTTTGATATCTGTGTGTGATTATCTGTGCCAGTAAATCAATAAAGATTAAAAAGAAACAATCAGGTGCACGAACTTAAAACATCAAAGTGTCCTTCCGACGCAGCTTGGTGCTTTGGGTATGTTTGTTTTATGGCCCTGCTGTGGGAGTCACATGTCCGAGGTGTGATGCCGGGTGTGTCGGAGCTGCGATAAGCCTCTAATCAAAGCTGCATTATTGGCACAGCTGACCGCAGCGAGCAGGGACAACTGAAACACACACACACACACACACACTCCATCAACCACAAGCCTGACAGATAAGGGTGCGTGTAAACTCCTGCGAGATTATGCAAACGCACGGCCGACGTGTAGAAAAACACTCACTATTCACTAAATCCTTTTTTTTTTTTCCCCCAATGGAGAGGACAAACTCTCCAAATTAGCTCCTCAAATATTGACCAGGAGAAATTGGTGGTCTCCTGCTCGCTGTCAGGGCAGAGGGGCTCCTAAACACACTTTGGTCAGGTTTGGAGGTTTTGCATTGATTTATTTTTGCTATTTGTTTGTTTAAATATCGTAAAAATAAATGCAAATGCTCTGGTGAGGCTTCGTTCTGCTTCGGGAACAGAGAAACCAATGTGCTGAGGGGGAGAGAAAGCAGCAGAAAGCCCACCTTATTCTCTCTTCTGGAGAGAGAATAAGGGCTGGCTGCCAACCAGCTCACTTCAGATTATTTGATCTGAAATGTGGAGCTCAATTTGTTGAATCCGGCTGAAATCAACTGTCTTATGTGATAGTTTAAAGCCCCTCCTCTCCTCTCCATTTGTGCCAGGAAAAAAATGGTGTGGTTATTCAAATAATCTAATAATTTTGATTTACCGTGAGTATTTTTTATCTCTTTTTTTGTGGCAGAAATGGGCTTCCATGCAACTGTGTATTTTAGGAAAGGTACAAAATTGGCCGCAGGGCGTGAACACGGCGGCGATTGTTATCTGCCACTGCCGACCAGAAAGGAAACACCAGACGAAGAATAAAAAGGTGATTGCAGCAGGTCAATAACCTCTCGCCTGTTTTGTCGAGCTGAGTAATGTCCTGGAAAGTTCCTCCCTGCTCTTGTAACAGAACAAAGTCCTCCAACAACGGAGGAAATGAGGCAGAGGGCAGGAGGAAGAGGAGGAGGAGCGCTCACCTGCAGGCCATCATGTGTGGGGAAGGTTATGAGAGGAAGTTGGCAGCGTGTTGCTGTTTCTCTATTATTAGCAGGTAAACAGCTCTGATTTTAGACGAGCTGTTGCTGCTGTTTTTGTTGTTTTTCAGGTGGGGGTTCTGGTGCCGGAGAGTCTCACATTCACTTTCCCTCATCCTCGTCTCTGCTGCGGACCTCATGTTTACTCTCCCTCATTCCTCTCAACCTCGTTTTCTCTCAGTGTGACCTCAGCTTCCCGTCCCGAATCCCAGAGTGATGTGTCGCTTTCCGTTTGAACCCCGAGGACTCGAGGTGACGTCCTCGGAAAAAAACTGGAGGGTTGAACTGCTCAAGGATGAGTGAAGAGACGTAGGTGCACAGTTTGAACAGGAGAATGAAAAGGTTGAGATGTGGAGCACACAGCTATAGTTACTGTATTCAGGTGAACCGTGAGCTCTCAGACGTCCATCTGTTGAGGCACTTTGAGCTCCGAGTTGGCCGATCACGGAGATTCCATCATCCCAATTACAAGTTTCAAGAATTAAATTCAGCAAACACACAAAATATACCGTGGTCACATTTAACAGTGTGTATTGAGAAATAAATCCTTTGAGTACCAAAAACACAAAACTGCTCAGCTGCTTCAGTAGTTGAGTTAGAAAGGAGCAAACGTTTGAATCCTCACACCATCACTAAGTCTCATACTAATAAACAAATAAAATATAATAGTAGCTCAAAAACAAATTAGTCAAACTGTATTTTTTGCCACTCACATTGTGTAAATAGTGCTGAAACACTCAAAGAAAGGGGACGATTTAATGATTTAATATGACAACATTGACGTAGGCAGAAAAATGGACAATGAGAAGCAAAACTAACAGAGGCAGGTGAAGCCTTCACCGTGTTTTTCAGTAGATCAGTCCCATGATCCTCTCTGCTCTGACACCATCCACACCTTCACCTCTCCTCTGACCTCGTCCGCTGCCGTCACATCTCCCTTCAGGGTGATGACACACAGAAAGCTGCTAATCTGAGCCAAAGGTTTACGCGGAGCCTAACAGTCACAATAATATCGCAGTTACAACCACAGTGGCTCACGTAGCCGCCGCAGGGCAAACACACTGTTTCTAATTTGGTTTTGTTCGTCATGATAATAACAACACACATTTGTTCTGCAAGCTTGTCCGCTAACTTTTGTCTACTAGTGAAAGTAACAAGACATATTTACTACAGGTTACACAGGAGGCATTTCAGCCATGTTTGTCAGTCTATATTTTGAATTATATGTATATTAAGTCTCTTTCAGGAACCTTACTGGCAGGCGGTGTATTTGTGCTCTCTAGCAGCTAGATTGGGTTTGTGCAGCCAGTGTGGATACTGAACTGGGCCAACTGGACTGGCGCCAACAGACCTTCAGGTGTTTTTTCTGTTTTTGGCCTTAAAAATCTCACACTGGTCAGCTCTGATAGTTTTGAGGACAATTTAAAGCACTCTGTAAAATGCAGGACTAGTTTGAACTGTGACCTCCTGATACTAGAAATCCATCTTCTGTCAGCTGAGGAAAGCCTTATATTTGTTTGTGGCTCAGTTCAGTTGATGGAGGTGAACGCCTCCTGCACCGCCCACTCGCATAGTGCTGCTGTGACAGGAAGTGTTAAGTGTCACAAATAAAATACAGTATTGCGCCCGGCGTGTTCACGTGCTGACAAGTGCTGCAGCCGTGTTTTGTGTTTCTGCTCTCATGTTGCCCACAGGCTCATGATGTCCTTGCGGGATGCCGCACTTGGCTGGTCCAGGCTGGGGCTCGGCCCAGCGGCCAGCAGCTGAAGAGGGGGAGCAGCCAGGCCACAGAGGGCCTAATTACAGACCCAGACCGGGGACAACCCTGTGGAAACTGTGCGCAACTGACAGAGGGCACAGGAGGAGGAGGATCTACTGTATGTAGATGGTTTGTTTTGTTACTCCTTACAAACAGTTCAGAAACAAGGGCTGAAGCTAATGATGACTTTCATTATTCGCTTATTTCTTTAGTCAGAAAATAGTAAAAATGTCCATCACAGGTTCCCGGGGTCCAGGGTGATGTCTTCCAATGTTTTTTTTTTACGACCAACAGCCCAAAACCCAAAGATACTCAGTTTGTATAATGATATAAAACAGAGAAAAGCAGCAAAACTAATTGTCTCAGCACTAGCAGAAACACACACACAGACAAAACATCTACTAGTATATCTCTCAAAATAATCACAACACTGTCAAATACTATTATTTTCTATTTGTTACATGAGAGAATTCAGACTTTTGGGGGCTAAACTGGCTTTTCATCAGGTACAGGTTGCTTCCATGAGAGGATGGCATTTGGCAAATCTTCTGTCTCTATTCACTCTAAATATATATCTTTAAAAAATACTCATGTGTCTAATTTAAACTGCTAATATTAATATGCTTAAGCTTGGGACAAAACCGAACATGAGCTGAAACCTACAAAGACTGAACAAACCACACATAAAGATGGTTTCAGTGAGGAAGGAGAATAAACCTGACGACTGAGTAAATACACCAGACAACACACTGGACTTCTGCAGGTAGACAACCCTGCAAATCCCGCGAGAACAGCAACTGTCACGTGGTCTTGTATGAAAAACAGTCATGAACGCCAACCAGAAGTTTGCAGCGACACTTGTGCTGAAAAGGACCAAAAAAGGAGGAAAAAAGCTCAGAGTTTGGTGAGATCCTGGATGGAGAGACGGATCTGAAGACTTCAGATTAGACTCTTTACATATCACGCACTGTATGATTTTATCTGTCGACTGTCAACACCAACTGACCCAGACTGGAACAGACCCGGTCCAACAGGGTCCCATCAGTTGTCACGCCCAAATCAGATTCAGAAGCGTGACACGTGTCCCAAACCTCGCTCATAACAACCCCTCCCCCTTCAAGCCTAGCCTTCTTACCACCCAGGCCCTGAATTCTGCAGGTATGTGAGATAAAGAGCTGCTCGCTGCTGTTTATGAGAGCAGCAGTCAATGATTTACTGAGGAGAAGAAGAGAGAGGCCATCTTTCCTATCCAGCCTTCCTCCACTCTCTTCCTTCCCTTTCCTCCTACTGCCTCACTAATTCACATAAGACATTAGATGATCCGCTGACCTCTGAGGGGAGTAAAACTGCTGAATTACTGTTATCAGGTGAGTTTTTCTACACTGTGGAAGATGGCTTTAAACTGACCCAATATGATCGCTGTAGGGTCATTTTGTCCAAGAGAGTATTTTCAAATGCTTGTTGATACTGTTTAATAACCTTACAATTTATTTTTTTGCCCAGGGTTTTGTCTCTCAGGTGGGCTGTCCTAACCATCCGATTGGTGCCTGAGAGGAAGCCACTGCTCAGGGAAGAAAAACACAACCTTGTCTGCATGTTTTTCATGAAAAAGTTGAAGGTGTGTAATTACAATATTCTCCTAAAGAACACCAACCAAAGATTAGACAGGAAAGGTGCAACAGTAAAGATGTAAATACAACATTAAGGTTTCTGTCAATGACAGTACATGTTATTTTTTGGATTTTCCTTCTTCAGCAGGCATTAAACCGATCACTATCTGCAGCTTCTCTTCATTCTTTCAGTCACGTTTGGCTGCTTAGAGCCAAAGTGTGTATTTTGGAATCCATCAGCCGCTGTGGTGAGTGGATGAAAAAACTTAAGTTTCCTGCCCTGCTCTTAACTTAGAGCCTCTGGTTGAAGCAAACAGATATTAGGATTTGACTCCTCCTGTTGTGCCAGTGCAGGGCTTCACGTGGAGAGCTACGTAGCATTTAAGGATAATTTCTTCGCCCGTTTGAGCACATAATCATTACAGGCGCTTTTACTGGAGACGGAAAACTGCACATCTCTACGCTGTAAAGAAGAAATCGTTTCTTATTGATTCTTATTTTGTTTTTAAGCAGTTTCAAGCTCACTCAACACAAAACCTGACCAGAAAAACCTTCAATTTAAGGAAGAAATGCAGGAAATTTGGAGTAAGAAACGCCAAATTTGGAAGCCAACATTTTGGCTCAATTATGTGATTCTGTGCAGCTCAAGTGAGGTGTTTTGGTCAGAAGTGGCCACTAATTGTCAGATGCTGAATTGCAGCACGGTTGCTGTGGAGCGGTGAAGCCGCCGTCTCATGAAACAGGAAGTGGGTGACGTTCCCAAACGGTGACAATTCAATTCAGAGATGACAACTGTGACGCTGCTGCTGCTGCATGACTCGCTGCGCCGAGAAATACGGAGCATGCGTCACCCTGGCGCACACACACACACACACACACACACACACACACACACACACACACACACACACACACTCCAAATTTAGGTCCTAAGGGAAGCTGATGTGATCCTAAAAGGATTTGAACTTTTTTTTCATCCTTCAGCTCCATGACCAGCTCTAGCCTGTGCCCAAGTTAAATCCCAGTGTGTGTGTGTGTGTGTGTATCAGTGGGAAGCGCATGCTAATTCCACCCATGTAAATGTTGACCTGAGCTGGGTGGGGTGTTTGTGTGGTGACGGGCTGGGGAGGGGCTTTCATGGAAAGCTGCAGTAGAAAATAAAAGCTCCTGCTCCTGTCATCATCGTCTCTCTTTCACTGTCCCTCTGCCCTTCACTCCCCTTGGTGTGGGAAAGGAAGGCCACAAATGGCGCGCACACACACACACACACACACACACACACACACACACACTTGTGGAAATGGTGAAAGAGGGGGTGATGAGGTGGAAGATTTTTTTTAAGATATTTGTCTGCTCTCTGTTGGCACCAGGAACGTAAATAACTGTGTAAATGTCAAAGACGTTCAAGTTCAAGGAAGAAAAACTGAAGCCGAAACTGAAGCTGGGTGGTTTTTACAAGAACAGGAGACACATAGAGACCCTGTGTTGTACCTGCGGCTCTGATCTGCCTCACTGAGCATTTATATACTCAACTTTAAAGGAACCGTTTGGGAAATAGGCTTATTCGCTTTCTGGAATAGAGTTAGATGAATACCACTTTTATGACTGTACAGTAAATATGAAACCCAAGAGCAGCCGGGTAGCTTAGCTTAGCATAAAGACTGGAAACAGGGGGAAACAGCTAGCCTGTCTCTGTCCAAAGCTAACAAAATGTTGTGGTTAACTGACTTTATTCATGTCGATCGACTTGACTGATTCACTGACTAATGATTTAAGAGCTCGAACCAGGTACATTTATAACAGATATATTAAAATAATCAGACATGAGTTCAGAAACCACACGAAGACCTGCATGGTGAACGTCGCCATGGAGACGGACAAAGACAGAGACACAAACACTTGCTGCATGGACAGACAGCAAACACACACACAAGCATGCAAGGCAGGCCCACCCTGATAGATAAATACTACACACACACGCCAAACGCCTTCACTCTTTCTCTGATTCACACACACACACACACACACACACACACAAGCACAGCGGTCCATCTAGTGTGTGATTCTCCCTTTGACGCGTCCCGGCGACATTTTTCCCAGACAAGTTTTATTTCAGTTTGGACTTTGGTCTGGAGGCGGCCTCGTCGCAGCATTCTCCTTCTTCTTCTTCCAACTGTGCGCTCGCCTCCCGGTTCAACGATGTGATCACCAAAAAGCAGAAAACAGAGCCGCCACTGTGACCCTGATTTAACTTTCCATGACTCTGCGTACCTGAGCTGGACTGCTTCCAGCACCTAAAGAAAGATTCTTTCCTGGTTTGTCCTTCGAGACAAACAGCATCAACAAACAGACTGGTTTCCTCTCTGAAAACCACCAAATGATGCAACCGAGGAGTCAAACAAACTGTCAATTCTACTGCGGTGTCTTCCTGCAACGTGACTAATGGAGTTCACCTTTAAAAGTTCCATGACATACATGACCATGAAATCAGATTCGACATTTTTTTGAACAATAGGTCTCTTCTCCAGAAAAGCTTGAAGAACAAAAGGGCAGTCGACCAATTGTAATGAGAATGATAATAAAAGAAGGAAAGTGTGTAACAGATAAGACTAAGATAGGACTGCACGATACATCGAACATAAGCTGTCAACAGTATGCTCACCTGCTGCAGCTCATTCTCCAGGTGGTGAGCTGTCTCAAGCTATCTTGTACAGAATTTAACGGTCGCATCTACAATATGGACAGACTGACAAAGACACTGATCAGATCTCTGTGTGTTTGTGTCTCATCTCTGCTTACGAGAGGCACAGTCACTACTCTTTGTACAACAGACACTCACTAGTGAGTTCTGACATTTATGGACACAATTTTGTTCATTGCACTGCAGATTCTTCGAGGGCACTATATCATGGATAAATCTACACACTCAAATAAAATGGTGGACAGTAAATGTAGTGCACTGTATAGTAAACAGGGAGTGATTTCGTCCACGGCCTGTCTCGACCTCCCCGGGTAGCTAATGCTGCAGCAGGAGCATATGAATGAGTGAGCAGACTGAAACAGATGATTAGAGCGGATGTCTGCGCTCTACTTCGTTGAAGCATCAGGTATGACAGCCATGCTCAACTGTCCTGCACATAAAGTCCTAAAAAATGTCATGTTTCAATTATGTTTTAGTCTTCTTGGGTATTTTATAAACTGACTAACAGTACAAAAGAATCATGCTGCAGCTCCAATTGATTGTGTAACTAAATATTTGGTCTGAACTGCTCTGATTATAGTCACCAAAAACACTAAAACAAGATCTGGAAATGAATAAAAACTAGAGATAAAACTAAATGAAAACTACTAAAAACGCACTGAAATCAAACAAAAACTGAACTGCAAATGAAAAAAAAAGTGAAAATAGACAGGGAGGGAGCACACAGACACCCCTTAAAATTCCACATGTAGACCTGAAATGCCAAGTCAGTCAGTCAGTCTCACACACACACACACACACACACACACACACACACAGAGTCGGAGATGAGAAATTCCCCACCTGAATCCAGTAAACACACTTAAACACAGAAAATTAAAAACCTCAATCCCTCGTCTCATCCTGATTGGCTGACAGTAACGCACAGTGACTTTAAAGTGTGTCATGGCAGCTCGTGTTTCAGGCGAAGAGAGCGCCGACTGTTCCGGCAGCCGCAGTGTTTTATCATGTGGTTCCTGCTGCGCTCACCACAGCTGGTTAACGATCAGGAACGGATCGGAGAGGACGCTAAAAACAGGCCCAAACAACAGGATGCAGGGGCTGTGGTGTGTGTGTGTGTGTGTGTGTGTGTGTGTGACCTCTCACCTTTGTCATGAAGTCCTCTCTGTAGGTTTGCTCCTCATAAACGTCCGTCTGCAGCCGCTCTGGGTTCAAACACACGCACATTTGAATTATGAACATGTTATAAAGCATTAACCCTCTCCGCTGTCTGCTACGCTACAGTTCAACCTTCACTCTAACCATGTGGTCCCCCACTTGGTGGTCAGGACCCCCCCAATGGGGTCCCGTGATAAATCTGAGGGGTCACAAGCTGATTAAACTAATGAGACAAAAATATTTATTCGTTACACAAAATTACTTTCACCTCTTTAGGCCAGCTGTAAACATGCCGACACATTTCAGTTTATATGTTTTTAACCTTTTGTTAACTACGTTATGTGTGTGTGTGCACCTCTGCTGAGCGAGGCTCCGTTCTCTCTGTAGTCCTGGATCTCTTCATCCTTCCTCACCAGCAGACCTCCGAGCTGCTCCACCTGCCGCTGCAGCAGGTGGCTCATCGCCAGCAGGGGGCGCACCAGCTGAACACACACCTGAAACCACACTGATGATGTTTATATCTGATTATGATGTCTTATTATAAACTTGTTCTTAAAATGTACTTTTACAGATTTCACTTCCTGCATTAGTTTTTTTTTAATTGATGTGGCTTTGGCTTTTTTTATACCATTTTTTAACTTGAAAATATTATAAATACAGTATAAAGTCATTTCAGAGTTTGTGTTATACTATACTGCTATACCAAACCCAAAATATCACCAGTTCAAAACGCACAATAGCCTCATCCACTCCTCTAATAAAAAGTTCAAATCTGAAAAGTGGACCGTACCACAGTGACAGGCGCGGGGGTGCAGTGAAACTCCCAGCAGAAGGGCAGCCCTGCCAGCTCACTCTTCAGCTTCATGCTGATGTTGCCGTCCTCCTGTCGAGACAGGGAAATCTGGGCCTCGCCGTCAGGTCGCCCATCACTTCCTGACAGACAGGGCTGAACCAACTCACACAGGTGGGAGAAGAAAGCTTTGACCGGGGCTCGCAAACGGCTGTTCAGCTCCTGGAAGGAAGAAAACAGGATTTATTTATCGAGCAATTCATCTTTTGATAATTTTTTTACTTAATCAATTAGTTAATCATTCACTCAGTGATGTGTGTACCTGCGCTCTCTTCTGGATGGCTGCTGAGTCCATCCTCTCCTCCCACACACAGTGCATGTCTGTCAGCAGGACGTGGTACACCGTTTCCCCAAACCAGCTCTTGGCTAGCAGCTGGCAGCCGCTGATGCTCACAGGAAGCCAAGGATGCTGCAGGAGGACCTCAGTCGGGGCTCCACTGGCCTCCATCATGCCCCAAGGTACCAAACAGACTAAACAGAAAGGAAAGATTCAAGTTAGACAATGTTAGAAGACTGACAGTTCCCTCTCTCCAAGTCTTGGATGGACATGAAACTCTCCTGGTTAAGAAAATAGCTGGTTCTTTGATTAAAAAAGTCCAAGGTACAAGACTGTGACAATAAAAACTGAAGGAATGAAGTCAACTACGACTCCCAAGGTGCATTTCAGTAAGAAACATGCAGTCACAGAGTTTCACTTTGCAGAAACCTGATTCAACATTCAGCAGTTTAAATCAATAGTGTTCTGAAATAACTACAGCTCTAATTCACACAACTGATTAGCTTCTTCCCTATAGCAACAGCAGCCGAGGCTCATGGGTATTGTAGTATTTAGAGTCTTCGTTTCCACGGTGTAGCCCAAGGATTTACTTCACCTATAAGAACACTTATGTTTCAGGGTTGCTGTGTTTTAAAGTAAACCTCACCAGACCCCACACTGATATTTTCACCCATTCGGCAGCAATAGGCTACATTGTGGATCAAAACAGGTTGAAGCTGCTGAATGGTTTGAGATTGTTCCTGGAAGTGGATGCCAATGAACACCCACACCCAAAAACAGAGTGTAATTTTCTTTTTTATCAAACCTGTTTTCTTAATTCACTCACCTCCAAGGAATGCGGCCCCAAAGCCTGGACTGAGATCTGTTAAAACCGCGTTAAGGACGCCGTCCTGGCCGCATAATCACCACCTTGCAGGAGGGAGACCGCAGTGGCAGCTCCTGCTGGTTACCGGTTCCTCTCTTCTGACCTGTAATGGGGCTGTTTTCGGGGAACAAAACGAGGTATTTCTCGTCAGTCACCATTTGAAACACAGTGCGCGTTTCAGAGGTTGACTCATGCCAATTTGGAAATCGCAAAAATACCAAATCAGTAACTTTATGACTACAATATACAGCCATACAAAGCTGAACACGGATGCCAGCGGTTAGAGGGCATCAGGAGAGGATGGAGTCCTGACACGCTCCGTTCTCGCCTGTGAGCAAAGAACGTTAAACAAAGCTCCATTCACAAATCTCTGCATTTAAAATTCACTTGCTTCTCAGCACACATTCTTTCGAGTTACCATACTATTTTACACCGTGTCTACATCACAGTAAAAGAGAGACGTTTCCCTACTTATAAGCAAATATAGTTATGTGATAGCTTACTATTTAAAACCCTGATTGCATTTGTAGGAGCTATTATTCAACTCGGTGACCATCTCGCTAATACAATAAGCGATATTTTTGCAAAAATGCCCACTTTCAGTTATAAATTGCCAGTTTTGCCAGCCAATTCAAGGTGAAAGAAGCTGACAAGGGAAGTTAGCTAACTAAGCGTTTCTGCCGATGTGGACTTTGTCTAACATAATTGCATGTAGCACAGTCATTGTTCTACTACAACAGCTTATAACACATCTGGAGACATTCTGAAATACTAAAACAAGAGAATGAATACTGTAAAACTACCAGCGTATGCAACAGGAGATGCTGCTCCTCCGCCGGTATCTGCTGACAGTTAAGGTTTCCAACAGCGGCTTCAAACAACAGCGTATTGAAAAGGTTCCGCTTCTAATAGTAATAATCATCAGGTCTCTTATGTGGGACCCGCAGTATTGTTGGGCATATTAATGGACACTGGGCACCCCCCATTTCTCATGTATTAGTGTTTTGGTTTTGGTTTATCATTATGTTCAGTGGTATTCTGATATATGTTCATGTGCAATAACAACTACAATATTTTCAGTAGGTTAATTTATGGTTACTTTGAGTAAAGCTCACACAGGCACTTTGGGCAGCTTAGGGGTCCTTTTGGGGTCCTTTGGGGTAAGACGCTGGAGGGCGCTTACGTCATTCAGTAGACCTAGATAGCGTACAGTATCCAGCTACGTTGCGCTGATGTGCTTGTGTTTTTAGATGGGTAAAAGTGGTGAAAAGATGTATCAAAGTAGCGACACAGATGTATAAGAGCAGTGAACTATCGTAATGCAAATATTAGATGTGTATCAGAGTTCTGCGAGTGAAATGAAAGAGCTTGTCGTTTGAAACAGTACCTCACCTGGTTAGCAATTTGCTAATCAGAAAGTAACGTAATCACCTGTAGCCTGCTAGAATATAAATTGTATGAGTGTGCAGAATATTGTCAGTATGAATGTGTTTTAAGGATTACAGCGGGCATTTTGTGTTTCATGCAAGTTAAAGAAAGAATGTGAACGTTTATTTAACGCGTCATTCAGTAGACCTAGATAGCGTACAGTGTGCAGCTCCGCTGTGCTGATGTGCTTGTGTTTCTGTATTTTCAGTATGGAGTAAAGGAATTTTACACACTTATGCATGCCTGGACGTTCCTTTCTGTGTCGAAGCGTGTAACACTTAGCCCATTAAATACTACTTTTATACTATAGTAACTTGATTAATATTAATGCCATGAGTCAGTATAAACAGAGATATGACTAACTGGTATTTTTTAAAATGATACCAATAAGATGATAACAAATTATAACTTTATACTACTTGGGTAATATCTATGTGAAGGGAAATCAAGACTCCAACAGACAATCTGATCTAAAGTTATCGTGTGCCTGTGTTGTTTTTAGCCATGCTAGCAAAACAGCGTGGCTCTAGGGACGGCAATGTCCACCACTTTCGTCCACAATGAAATATCTCAGCAATTATCAAATGGCTTTCCATGCAATTTTGTACAGACATTCATGGTTCCCAGAGGATGAATCCTATTGACTTTGGTGATCCATTGACTTTTCATCTAGCGCCACCACGAGGTTGACATTTGTGGTTTTTGGTGAAATTTCTCAACAACCATTAAATGGATTGCTGATGTTAGAATTTAGCTGTGGCAGCCTCACAGAGCTGCTAGCATGGCTGTAGACTTTTAGTCTTGTTTCAAAGTAAAAGACACAGTATTCTTCTTACAACTGACAGATTCTTTTACAGTATCACCTGAGACAATAACGGTGCATAAAGTCCATGCCCCAGTCATTTGCCCACTCTCCTTCATCCTGAATGCCAGAGTGGAAAACTGATGGAGGTGATTATTATTTTATGGCCCTGTAGATTTATGATGGCACAGCCTGCTGTTTCTTTGGGGCTTGTGTGCCTGTGGTTTATCATTTGTTTAAACTCCACACAGGACTGACAACTGCTTGCTTTGGATTATGAACCAAAGAGAAAGTAACGTCATTAGTTAATATTTAATTTAGAAAAACAAACAAAAACTCCTTGATAAATTGATCTGTTTGAGTGGCAAAGGCAAATGTGGTTATTGTACATACAGTACAACTAACAACATTGTAATTGTGAATATTTATTGTCTTTGTTGGTGTAGACGTACACTTTTTTGGATATAAACAGGCTGAAACATAATAAAACTGGATCTACATGTTTTTTTATCCCAGTCATGTGATGTGTAGCTGCAAAACAGAGATAAGCTCCACACCTTCATATGAGTCACCATAAATATGACTCTGCTGTAACACACCGGCTTAATCGTTGGATAAGCAATATCTTTGCTACTACTTGTCTTTCAGAAAGCTTGAAACTGACTCTTTAAAACAAACTGACATGGAGAAAGTCTGTACTGTAGAAGAGTCGCCAGAAAAAAAGACCACCAGCTGCACAACCAACAGAAAAGAGGGTGAGGAAAATACTCCAGGAAGCAGGTACTTCCACTGTCTGCAATTTCAGATTTTATTGCAATGTAATCCACTAATACAGGTGTTTATGCATTGCCAACACAACTGGTAAAGTTAAATTACTGTCATTTGACAGCACTAATAAGGCTCAGGACAATCCTGCTCTCTGCAGTGATGACACAGAAAATCCATCAGAAGAAGAAGAAAACAACAAACTGTCGCTGATCTGCTGGAATGTGGATGGGCTTGATGGAGAGGAACAACCAGAGAGAGCGAGAGGCCTCTGCTCTTGCTTGATCTCGTAAGCCCGTGCTTCTACACTGTTATCACCTGCTGCTGTGCACAAATGATTTGTGTGGGGATCTGAAGGTTCATTCTTGACCCTGAACGGTTCTGTCTCCTTCTTCACTTTATCTCCACATAGACACTCTCCCGATGTGGTGCTTCTTCAGGAGCTCATCCAACCATACAGCCGCTTCATGAAGAAACGTCTTGAGGCCAACTACGAGTTCATTGAAGGTACGTCCAAGAAAGTGCTGTAGGTGACTGAACAGGGCTGGCTTAAACCTTTTTGGGGTTCTGGGTGAGATTTTGTCTTGGGTATCTTCCAATCTCTTTTGAAGTAGCTATGTGTGTGTTGGAGAGCATTGCTGTCATGACACTGTGGCTGTGAGTTCTCTACCCTACTACTGCCCAACACAACAAGCAGTATACATATCCACTTGTATTATACTCATACTATCATTTACTTTACATTTTGAACCTTCCCTCTGTTCACTCAGGTGGTAAGGAGGGTTACTTCATCGGGATGATGCTGAAGAAGTCTCGAATCACACTGCTGGACAGTGAGATAGTCGCCTATCCAACCACTAGGATGGGGAGGAACCTGCTAGTCGCTCAGGTTGGTGCACAGTCATGAGATACAAGTCTGTGAAGGTGTTGTCCAAAAAAATAATAATTTCACCTCTACCTGGTGCAATGACGTAAAAATGTATCTCCATGAAAATCAGGTGCTGTTCAAAGGCCAGAAGCTTTGTCTGATGACGTCCCACTTTGAGAGCTGTAAGCCCCAAGCAGGAGAGCGGATGAGACAGCTGAGACTGGTGATGAAGAGGATGACAGAGGTGCCTGATGATGTCACCGTCCTGTTTGGGGGAGACACCAACCTGAGGGATGCTGAGGTTAGCCTCTTCCATTCAGATCTCCAGCAGGATGTTTCTGTGTCCTCTCAGAGGTGTGAATGCAGGGTTTTTCCCACATATCGCTTAAACAAGAATTCCACCGATTTTACACATCAAAGTGTGTTTCCAGGTGTTGGGGAGTACGACTATATGTGAAACAAGTAGTATAAAGCCGTTAAAGTTTGAAAAAGTAAACAATCTGTTGGTGTGGAGTTAGAAAGAAGTGAGCTGACCAGACAACCAGTCGCTCTACCTCCTGATATAGAGGAGGTGTAAAACCTCTGATGTCTGTAAAACT
This sequence comes from Maccullochella peelii, assembly GCA_002120245.1. Classification (NCBI taxonomy): domain Eukaryota; kingdom Metazoa; phylum Chordata; class Actinopteri; order Centrarchiformes; family Percichthyidae; genus Maccullochella; species Maccullochella peelii. Next base: position 15,326 of record LKNJ01000995.1, read on the forward strand.
TTTAACATGCATGTAACTCCTAACATTGTTCATGAAGCTCACCTCTTTGTTCATACCTGCCATTCCACCCTAGGTGGCCAAAGTGGGCCTTCCTTGCTGCATCTGTGATGTGTGGGAGCAGCTGGGAGAGCCGCAGCATTGCCGCTACACATGGGACACCCAGGCCAACACAAACAAAGATATTCCGTTCAAGTGTTCCCTCCGCTTCGACCGGCTCTACCTGCGCCAGGCTGCCAAGGATGGGGTCCCACAGCTGAAACCCCACAGCATGGCCTTGATAGGGCTGGAGAAGCTGAAGTGTGGCCGCTACACCAGTGATCACTGGGGGATCTACTGTACTTTCTCTGCTGAGTAGAAATGCACAAAACAAACAAAAAATATTGAAATTTAAAACAAAATCTTTATATACAATATACAGTTTATGGCAGTACAATATAACCATGCATGAGGAGTGATTTATTTCTGCTGATCACAAAAAGTAAAAACATCTGCAATATGCACGTATTTAAAATAAATAGATATAAACACGATGCAGGGTTCAGTCTGTTCTGTGGTGAAACGCCAGCATAAAAAATAAAACGTCCTGTCCCTTTAACGGTCACGTGGTCAGTGTCGTAGCCTAGGAGAAGTTTTGTTTACTTCCGGGTTGTCAGAGTCGAAAACAAGAGGGGCACCAACACGCCCACGACACCGAGCAAAGCGGATTAAAGTCCCGCAGAGATGGCAGGGGAGGCTGAGGACGAGATACCAGGTAAATAACGATCATTGTCTCATCATTTCACACTCCCGCGGTTTTATAACGAAGTATTTTAAATTTAAAATGTTAGTTAGCCACCTTCATCCAGCTAATTAGCGGTCCCGGGAGTAATTTAGCTTCTGCTTTAGCCTGCTGGCTAACGGAAAACAAACCATTTTTTATTCACTTTCTCTGCTTTCACCTGTCAGCTATTTGTGTATTCTATATGTTTAATCCTCATGACTGGTTTAGTGTTATACTTTACTTGCTATTTATATTTGTAAAATCCTTAAAAAGTTTGTTTTGAAACGTGCTCTGTAATTAAATATTAATACGGTTACGTTCCCTCATGTAGATGTTTTACTATGATCATTTCAGAAGCTAATGTTTGGTTTTATTCTGTCATAAAATAATTAACACACTAAGTACAGTACTTTACTACAATTTTGAGGTACTTGTGCCTATATGAGTATTTGCATTTTGCACTTTATACTACTAAGATTTTACAAACAAAATGTGTTAATACCATTTATGTATGCTATGTGTTTATATCATGCACAAAATGTGCACATTGTTATGGATTTAACTACCCAACAGCACTGTAGGCCTATAAGGGAGTTAAAATGAGCTCTAGCTACAGCATTAAGGCATCAGTAATAATAATCCAATAATATTATATATATGCTGCCTAATGAGTGTCTTTACTTCTCATAGTTTTTTCTCCATTTTGCTGAGAATACTGTCATACTTCTATTTAACCTATACTCTTTTATTTGTAATAATGTTTTTACATTCAGGTATTTTTACTCAAGTAAAAGGTCCGGACACTTCTTCCACTTCTCCAGATATCATGACAATATGTAAAAGCTAATCAAAGTTTAGGACTGATTTAATCGTTTACTTCCTTTTGTTGAAAGATTAATAATTTAGGTTTTAGTTTACTTGACATGATGAGATGGAGGACGGTAATTCACAACAATAAAATCTCAATGATGATATTGAGTAGTAGTCGTAGTAAAGATGACATATGTTACCAGCAAACCAATACAATAAATACCTTGATAATCATCAGTAGATCACTAAATGTAACCACCTGAGCTGTTGGATTTTGTCTATTAAATGTCTGAGTTACGAAAGCTTAAAGTGCTCAAATTGCTTCTTGTTCACTTGATATATACCTGAAAGGGATCAGTTGATTAACCAAATTGTCTTCTTTGCTTGTTTGCTTTTCTTTTCTGTCAGAATCAGGGGCAGTTTTCACTTTTGGAAAGAGCAAATTTGCAGACAACGTCCCCAGTAAATTCTGGCTTAAAAATGACATCCCCTTAAAAATAGCCTGTGGGGACGAGCATACCGCCTTAATAACAGGTAAGAGACATTTTTAATGTGATATAATCCCCAACCCAATATGTAATGTATGACTTTAAACCAAATCCTCCAGCTCAAGCACCTCACAAATCAACCAACGCTTTCAGGAGCTTCTGTCTTTGTCTCTACAGAAAATGGGAAGCTCTTCATGTTTGGCAGCAACAACTGGGGCCAACTCGCTCTGGGATCCAAAGTGACTGTGAACAAGCCTACGTGTGTCAAAGGTCGGTCTTTAAATAGCTCCCTGTTCCCTATTTTAGTCTAAAAAAGTGCTGCCACTGACAGCTGCCTTCATCATCCTCAAAGGGAAGTGAAGAGGAGAAGACGCCTCCTTCAGCCTGTTTTAGGCACAGTCGCTGGTTGATCTCTAAATTTAAAGTAATTTTACCACAATAAGGCCTCAAACATTTTAAATCAAATGTTGGATAGTATGTTAGATAATGTGGATACATTGGCAAAGTAAATATAGTGCCCTGGGTAACAAATAGGGCTGATTTCTTTTCATCACCTTCATATGACATTAGAAGTAGAAGAGCCGTGCTGAAGGGGAAACCCAGAGATTTGTTACCATTATAATCCCAATCTGGAGGGTCCATAATCTGGTCTAATCTAGAGGGACAGAGACAGACTGGGAGACAGTTGGTTGCTTATCAGATTTCTGTGCACTACTGGTAATATATGAAAATACAGCGTTTAGGAAGCTCAAGACAAACTCCCAGTATCTTACGCTTTACAGCCGTTACACAAACGTATATTTGTTTGCATGTTTGGTTGTGTATTACTTAGTTTTAGATCTTCTTTGGGATTTGGTTTTATTTTGTAAAATATATTGAAGTGTGAATTCAATCAGGAGGTCGTCACATTTTTAAACATGAGCATTAAAGTTCATTCTCAACCAACAGACAAAAGACAGATTGACAAAAATATAACAAAACAAATGAATTCTCAATCTCAAGGCTACTTACAAGCGTTTTCCACGGAGGGTTTTTTCACGCTCTTAACTTTAAGCTAACATGGACGAGAAGTCCTAAAACTGCTATGAATAAAACCAGAACAGCTACAAATCTAGTAGACTCCCTCCTCCAATGAAGACCGTGTGTATGATTTAAAGTTCTGGAAAATGCCTTGAGTTAAATTATTTTTGTCAAGCTACTGTTTCCAGGTTCAAGAATAAACTTTCCAAAACTAAAAGTATTCATGCAGTCAGAGTAAATGTCGATTTGTTTATTAAAATGTTCTTTTGTGTAATTTCAGCTCTGAAGTCAGAGAAAGTCCAGTTGGTGGCGTGTGGAAGAAACCACACTCTCATCTCCACAGGTCGGTATCTGAGTCTGATGGACGTTCAACACGTCTGGACCGGAGAAGTTTCACTTTGGTTGTCTTGATTGTAGCTCAGGGTAAAGTGTTCGCCTCAGGGGGGAACAGCGAGGGTCAGCTGGGGCTCGGTGACTGTGAGGAGAGGACGGCCTTCCAGAGGATCCGTTTCTTTGATTCCCATGGACCAATCAAAATGCTCGCTGCCGGTTCAAACACCTCCGCTGCTCTCACAGGTGACATTCACACACTAAGAAGTGTCAGCTGTTTTTCTTCAGCAGCGTGTGAGTTTTGATGGTAAAATCTGAATTTAAAAATGTATTTAATTCGATATTTCTTAAATTAAAATGGAACTTTTTTTTATTTTGATGTTGTGGCGGTTAAGAGATGAATGTGATGAGTTTTCTTTCTTAAGAAGCGTCTTGGAAGTGATCTCTTTACTTACCGCCCGTCACAGAGAGCGGTAAACTGTTCATGTGGGGCGAGAACACGGAGGGTCAGATCGGTTTGGGGAAGGAGAGCCACGCCTCCTCGCCACAGGAAGTCAGCGTAGGACGACCAATCAGCTGGGTGTCCAGTGGATACTACCACTCTGCCTTAGTGACAGGTGAGCACAGACAACCATTACTGGGTATAGATGAAGTATAACTGAAGATGGGTTTAAATTCAGTCAGATGCCAGAAGGGAACATCAAACATCTGTAGGAAATCTTTTAAATGAAATTCAGTCAGTAAAATTAACACATTAACAAATTTAAAGTAAAGAGTAGGAATCTTTTTCTAGACCTAACATTTCATTTGTTGTGTGAAACCGTGTTTTTTCTTTGTGTCGCAGTTGACGGAGCTCTGTACACGTTTGGTGAGTGTGACAGCGGTAAGCTGGGTCTGGGCACTGACCAGCTGCCCCGACACCGAGTCCCTCAGCTGGTGAAGAGCATCAAGGAGCCGGTGATACAGGTGGCCTGCGGAGGTGGACACACGGTGGCCCTCACAGGTACTGAATCTGTAGAGTCAATAATGCTAAGTGTGGCTAAAATGATCACTCTAGTACTTATTAGTCAATAAACTCCGTCTGAGGTCCATTTTTACACATTCAAGTTAGTCAAATTATTTTAACTTTGTGCCAAAAAGACAGACGTCGGCTCTGTAATAAGCAGCGTACTGTACTTTGTTCCTCATACATTTATCTCCCATTAATGTGTTTGTCTTGATGATTTAGTAGGAAATGAATTCCAATGTGCATGTAAGTCTTTGAAAACTGCTCACACTGCCAGGTTTCTACAGTATTTCTTTATGAAATCTTGCAGAGATGCAGCTGTTGTTTTTCTTTTTTTCTAAGTTCTTTGTATTTTAAATATATATTTTTTCCTGGATGATTTTCTAAATTTTATTTTTTTTCCCTTTCTGAAATTCCAAAATTGACACTAACATCTGATTTAAGCAGAAAACAATAACAGTAGCATATGTCAAATTTAAAAGTACAGCTATAAGGAAGAAAACTAATTCCAGCGGCTCTGGCTGTGTGGCCATTTAAGTAAGATCAGATGTGATGAATTAAACCAGCTCTTCACCTTTATTGATTAAGGCTTTTATTAATCTCTTTCTTGTCTTCAGAGGACGACGTGTTCACGTTTGGTCTCGGTCAGTTCGGACAGCTCGGTCACGGGACGTTCACCTTCGAGTCGCGGCTGCCGCAGCCCATCGAGCACTTCAGGAAGGGACGAGTCTGTCAGGTGGCCTGTGGGGAAAACCACACTGCTGTCATCACCGGTAAATCCTGCCTTTATTTCAGCAGCAGCTTTAATTTATTGATCTCACCATTAAGATTTCACTGTTTTGACTTGTTGAAATGTTGCTGTTGTGTTTGTTTTGTAGATGGCGGTTTGCTGTACACGTTTGGAGACGGCAGACACGGGAAACTGGGTCTGGGAGAAGAAAACTTCACCAACCAGTTTAAACCGACTCTGTGTCCGCGCTTCCTCAAGTACAACGTTCAGGCAGTAGGTTGTTTTTGATTTGTTTGATTATATTTTTAACATTTATTTATATTTTTAATACATTTTTAAATGAACTTTTTTGTATTATATTTGATTTTATAAACTATGATTTTTAATTAATCGCAGTTGCTTCTTAATTTTTTTATTATAGTGCTATTTTATATATTTTTAAAGATTTTATTAAATTTCATATTTTTACTTAAAAATATAACATGTATGTGTTTATATATTTTTAATTTATTTGTGTTATTATTTTTAATTATTTTTGTGTTTTATTTGTACCGCTTTATTTTATTATTAGATTATTATATATCATATATTTTTATGCAGTTATAATAATTGTTTTTTATTTATTCATTATTGATTTTTAGTTATTTACATTATTTTTTTTGTTTAATATATTTTTTTACTTTTAAAAGTTTTATTTATTTGTTTGTAGGTATTTTATTTTTAATTCTTTTCGACAATGGAAATATTTTGATGTGGCTACTAATGTAAAAGTAATTTTTAATAACAGTCAGATTGTTTAAATGATGGATAAATACAGTGGACGGTGTCTCTGTACAGGTTATGTGTGGCGGCTGCCACATGGTGGTGCTGGCTCGGCCGAGGGATCAGAGCTGCGGTGACGTGACTCTGGAGGAAGACGACGTGACAGAAGATTACCTGGAGAAGCCGTACGTGGAGCTGCTGGGGGACACGGCCGACTCCTCCACCCTGCAGAGGAGCCTCTCTGCTCGGGTTCGCAGGAGGGAGAGGGTGGGTATTCATCCACAGATAAAACAATCACAAGATATTATTCACAAAACAGTGCTGACCGTGTACAAGACTCTCATTTAATACAGCAAGAAAAACCCACTTTCTTACACTGTATGGGAAGAGTCAATTTAATATAGCAATTTAACATAACATGAATTTTTCCAAACTTATTGAACCCAGTGTATTAAATATTCTGTCTGTGACTGATACTAGTTGGCTAGTCGGCTTTTATATATATATATATATATATATATAATTTTTACTGGCTAACATCTCCAAAGGCAGCCAAGAGATACATTTGTGAGAGCAAAAAAAGCAAATTTTGAACAATTCTTGCCTCTAAATGTCGATATAGAGCAGTGTATTGCTATTTGCACCTCACACCACCATGTGACTCCTGGCTAATCAATCTCCTAACCTTTTCCCCACAGGAGAGATCTCCGGACCAGTTCGGCGCCATGTTCCGCACGCTGCCCGCCATGACGCCCGGCTACCTCCACCCGTCGCTGCCCGTCTCCAGCCAGACCATCCCGCCCAGACTGCCTCCACCTGAGCTGACCCACAGAAAGGTGCTCAATGGCACTCACCAACACAGAAGCGCAGGGTCAATCCACCAGGGTACCTACCTCACCTCCACCTCCTCCTCCTCCCTGTCATGGTTCCTCCAGGGGTCAGAGTGTGCTGTTGTTTGTTGTTTCTGTAAAAGAAAACCAGGCTGAATCAGGAACAATCTGGACTAACATGCTGTCCTGTGTTCTACCTGGTCAGAGCAGACAGGGGGCGAGACAGACAGCGTCGTGGAGAGCCTGACTGACACCGACAGCGTTAAAGGCCTGGGAGAAACCACAGACTTCCTCAACATGGTGGGAGATCGGTGAATCCATCCTAAAAGATATCTGATGGGTGGGACATTGTGGATTTTGCTGCTCATTTTCCTGTTTTTTTCCTCCTGATAGACCCACGTGATGAAGATGGACCCCAGTGACAAAACACTCAGTCTGTCTCCAGTTCAGAAGGTAGCTCCCACTCACTCACTGCCATTTGTTAGAGCTAACAGGTTTTAACATTAACCCTGTCATTCTCCTCTCATTCTTTCACATTTTGAGAACAACTCTTCTCCCATCCTTTGTTCCTCAGCTAGTTTCTCCTTCATCAGGTTGATATTTGAGGTTGTTTTCAACAACCTCATCTAGCACCTTGATGAAAGTAAGAGAAACAAAAAGAGTTTGGGGAAGAGTTGTGAATCATTTTATTCTGTCATACATTTCTGATTTTCTTCTGTCTCTGTTGATTTCTCTGCATGTCTCTTTCCTCTCTAATGCATGCCTCTTTTTCATCCTCTTCTTGCTTTCTCGTGCTGGGAATAGAGGAAGGGTAAGCATGGTAAGACCAATAAAGGGCAGAAAGAGAACAAAAAAAAGGAGAGAAAGCTCTTAAAGCAGATCAGTTTCTCTCCCACTCCCCCGTCTCGTAAGAGCGAGACTGTCTCTCCTCGCCGGGCGTTACCCACCGAGCTCCTGAGGAGCCACGGTGCTCGCTCACTGGCCTCTCAGAGCCGGCAGAGACAGAAAACGACCACCCAGAACAAAGAGAATCTGATCTTGGCAGTGGAGGAGCTGCAGAGGAAACCCAGTAAAAACAAACCTCCGAATGTAGGTGACATTAGGAAGGCAGCGTCCAAGCAGCGGCTCAGGCCAGTTCAGGGGGAAAGCCAGCTCAAAGAGGTTGGCACGAAGCTGGTACCAGACTCTAAACAAAGTCCTGAAACCAGAAAGACAGCTACAGATGTTGGCTCTGAATCTGCAGTGGCGAAAGTTAAACAAGTGCAGCCTAAACCTGTCAGTGTTAAAAGCAAACCGATAGTTGTGCAAAGTCAACATGCAGGCGTTAGCTCGCCAGGTAAACGCAGTCACGCAGACTCACCTGGGTTTCATCTGAGCGACGGCTCGGATGAAGAGAGCTTAGATAGCCCTCGGCTGCTCTGTGAGGTGAAAAAAAGCTCAAAATCTAAAGAGAACACAGAGTTTTCAAAAAAATCGAAGAATGAGAAAAACAAAAAAGAGGCTCAGTCAAAAAAAGAGTCCAAACTTGCAAAAGAAACACAGAAAGAGTCGTCAAAGCTCGTCCTGCTCGCTGGAGCTGCCTCTCTGGCAGCAGGGTCGGTATTAATGCATGAGGTGGCGTCCAGAAGCCATTTCAGCTCGCCGTCGCCGTCACCATCCCCATCCGAGAGCAGCCGTGGTGTCCTGAAAGACATCATGAGGAAATCACCGAGCGAGGAATCTGAATCCTACGCTGCCGATTTAAGCAACAAATCCGCCGTCAGCATCAACATCATTCCTGAGAGTCCTGAAGTCAGGACGAGTCAGGACGAGAAGGAAACGAGTCAGCAGGATTCTGCGACGGTCAAACAGGACGAGGAGGAGGAGGAGGAGGAGGAGGAAGGGCAGAGAACAAGTGCAGAAGAAAGCGAAGAAGAGGAGGAAGAGGATGTCAGTTGCAGTATCAAGAAAGTAACAGAAGAAGAAGACAAAGACAGCGACACTCTTCAACCAGAAGATGAGTCAGAAACTGATAGAAATGAGGAGGGAAGCAGGGGTGAGGAGGAAGAGGAGAGCATTCCTGAGGAAGAGGAGGAGGAAGAGGAAGCAAGCAGAATGGCAGGAAGTGAAAGTGAAGACGAGACTGAAGAGCAAGGAGGTGATGTAGAAGAGGAGGAGGAGGAGGAAAGCGAGGAAGGTTCGAGTCACAAGACAGAGAGCAAAGGAGGAGACTCTGAAAATGAGGAGGAAGAGGGGGATTTGGAAAGCGAGGGTGAGGAAGAGGAGGGAGAAAGTGAGTCTGTAAAGTCTTCAGAGGAGAGAGGAGAGAGTGAGACAGAGGGAGGAGAAGAGGAAGAGGAGAAAAAAGAGAATAGTGCTGAGGAGGAGAGTAGTGAGGAAGAAGAGAGTGAAAATGAGGAGGAAAGTGAAGAAAAGGATGAAGAAGGAGAAGAGGGGGAGGGGGAGGAGAGTAAAAATGAAGAGCAGGAGGAAGAAGAAGAAGCAGAGGAAGAGAGTGCTGAGGAAGAGGCAGAAGAGGAAAAAGAGAGTGAAGAAGAAGTGGAGGAGGAAGAAGAAGAGGAGGAGGAGGAGGAGGATCAAAAAAGCAATGAAGAGGCTGAGGAGGAAGAGGTTGATAAAGATGAGGAGGAAGAGGAGGAAGAGGTTGATAAAGATGAGGAGGAGGAGGAAGAAGAGGAAGAGGAGGAAGAGGTTGATAAAGATGAGAAGGGTGAAGAGGAGGAGGAGGAAGAAGAAGAGGAAGAGGTTGTCAAAAAGACAAAGTCTGCTGAAGTGAAAAGACAAAGTGCTAAATCTAGAAGTAAGCTGAGGTCAGGGGTCAAAGGTCAGGCAGCAGGCGAGTCGGAGGAGTTTTGGGATGACGTGTTGCCGCAGTACCTCAACCTGAAGTAACACGAATCCTTCAAATGATTCTTTTCATCATCGATCAATCTGTCAATATTTTTTCAATTAACTGATTCAATTGATTAATTGAACACAGCTCAAAATGCTAATGTAGCTTTGTGCCTGCTGGATGTTGACACGCGCAGTTATAAGGTGATAATATGCTGTTTCTGTTCCCCCCGCGTAGTTTGTGTGTGTTTACTGTAATTTGGTGCATTTGAAAGTATTTGAGGCCAGTCGGTTGCTCAGTCTTGATTAACCTGAAGCTGCAGTGACGTGTTTCCAGGTTGGTACATGAGGATCAGGGTTTGTAGCAAGTCCAACACAAAGAACCAGGTCCCTGTGCTTTCTGCTGCTGAAAGACCGTACCACACACAGTGCCTTTCCTTCACCATCTCATGCGTTTCACATGTAATCAATGCATTTCTAAGTGGCTTTCTGGGCTGTTTCTCTCATAATGTTTTATTCAGAACTGCTTTTATATTTTCACCTGTTCATGTAGTGCTGTGAAGTGATTTCTATACTGATAAAACTCGTCTCCTGTTTTGCCCTTTAAAGCTTTGTTTACTTCTTTCTGTGGCAGCTTAAAAATGAGGTTTGTGTTTCCCTGCTGCTCAGGTTCATCCTGCTCTGCTCATAATGATACAGTACAGGACATTTGCTGTTGTATTTTGTTCAATTTGACTCAGTATTATAGAAACCTGTATACTGAACATCAGTGAAGAGTAGGCATATACAGTGAGGAGTGTGACTGGCGTACAGTCAAAAATACTTTAATAATCTTCTGACAGGCTGTTTTCATCTTTATGTGAAATCAATCTTCTACCTTCTTTTTCCTGTTTTTATTCATTTGTCTTTGTAATAAAGAATTGTTTTATTTCATTCATGTTGTTTTTTTGTGCTGTTTTTTAAAGTATGATAAATTTAACAAATGAGTTTGGCATGGAGGGGGTTACTTACAAATGAGCTTACAGGGAAGAATTTAGGGGCTTTGCCTATTTCTTCATCTTTTTATATCTTTCTCCTGTATCTCTATCTGAGGATATAAACGTACCTGAAGGCGAACACACAAAGGTGTTCTTGTGATTGAAGATTATTGGTGAAACCCGTGACTTCAGGACATCACATCCCTCATTTGACATGTAAAAGCTGACTGCTTGCTCTTGTTTACTGTGACGAGTAGGACAACTGTATCCCGTCATAAGTTCCCAGAACTCAAGGTGACGTCTTCAGATGTCTTGTGTTGCAGACCAACAGTCCAAAAGTCAAAGATATTCAGTTTACAGTCATATAAAACAGAGAAAAGCAGCAAATCCTCACATTGGAGAAGCTGGAAGAAACACAGAATGTTTGACATGTTTGCTTCATAAATAACTTTAATAACCAATTAATCAGTTATAAAAATTGCCCAGTTTGTTGAGTGTTTGATTGGCCGGTTTGAGGATCAGGTGGGGCTTTTTTTCTTCTTCCAGTCACGGGTTTGTGTTTATAATCCCTCCTGTAATCCCTTCCCATCATTCCCTGCTGCAGTCTGGAGGAGCTCAGTGCAGCTTGTCAGCGAACGTTCTGTATTCAACACTAAAGATAATGTGAAGTATGAAAACATCCCAATTTTAGTGTTTGTCTTTACTTTTCCTGTCCTACTTTGTGTGTCCTTTTCTGCCACAATGTCCTTCTTCCCTCTTTATTTTAAATCCCATTCTTTTTTTATGAAGATTTACCTCCTAAATTGATTAGCGTGGTAGTAAACTGAGCTCAGCCCTTGCACGTAAAGCTGTCCAACTGCTACTAGACCTCGTCTCAACCAGTATACCAATTAATTTAATCTAATCTTCTTAAAATCTGAAGATGAAAAAATGTCCAAATCAAATCAGCCCAAGATCTTATTATATCTTAATGTAATACACTGATTGTTGTTTGTATAAAACAAGTAAAACTGCTTCGAATTACAGACGGACACTGTTGGCTTTCATGGCTTAAATTCACTCTTTCTTTTGTTCCCCAGGATTTGACCAAAGGATTCGTTCAGACGCGGATCAAAGGTGAAGAGGTAGGAGAAGAAGAAGATGACGAAGAGGAAGAGGCAGACGATGATGATGAAGAAGAGGTGGAGGAAGAGGATAATGATACGTCAGCTGAGACGGAGGGTTTGGACGACTCGACAGAGAAACCAACAGAGGAGACTGTAAGAGCTGGATTAAATGTGTGACATTCATTCATTCATTATTCCTGTTGACACTAACATGTAACATCTGATCTTTCCAGAAGCCTGAAGAGCTGAAAGAAGAGTCCATACCTGACGGAGAGCAGAAAGGTGACACAGGTTTGTTTTATCAGCTGCATGTGTGAAGAAAATATCAATTTGATATGGTCTTTGTTTTACACATGAATTATATACAGAAACTAGAGGAAGCCAAATAGAATTTCCACAGGTTATATTTCATTTAAAAAAAGGCTGTGATGATAAAAACCTGCACGCAAGAAGCAAAGACCCACCTGGACTAACGGGGTAATAATACGGGAATTGTAAATCAAACTAGTTTTCTGTCAACAGCAGCAGAAATGACCGAGCAGCCTTCTACAGGTGAAGAAAAGAAAGATGATGGCACCAAACCAGCCAATGGGACGGCAGACAGCAACTCCAAAAGCCAATCAGGCTCCAACAAAAAGGTACAAGAACTTTAACATGTCTGGAGACATGTGGCTGTTTTCTGGTGGGTGCAGTAAGTTGTTGAGTGGCTGATTGTTGAGGAGAAGATTTATCAGAAACCTGGATACTGTTACGATCATGTAGACACAGGCATGAATAACCAAGTTTCTCATCCTCCATGTAAACATCATATCCCGAATATGATCAAAACCGGGACAAGACACTAAACCGGGATGTTTTCTGACTTCTGGAGCAGAACCTGGAAGTTCTGGTTTCACTTCAGCTTTCTGTATTAACTACCTTTGGGAGCACAAGGTTTAGGCTCCACCAGTGTGATGTTCCATGTAGCAGGCAGGAAGGTTATTAAACGAAGGTCTTTCAGCTCCACTCCCTCCTTTGTCCTCCTCTCAGCTCTCTCTCTTCAGGCGGCTGTCCTTCACCAGGTCCAAGCAGACCAACGACAGGGACCAACCTCCAGCGGAGGGCGCCATCCGTGGGGGCGCAGCCGTCCAGGCAGAGCCTCCCTCCACTGTTGCAGCTGGGAGCAGCGACGCAGAGACAAACAGAGGCGGAGCACAGCAGAGACCTTTGCCCTCTGGAGCCAGGGGGCCTCGCTCTGGAGCCTGCACTGTGCTGTGATCCCAGGAACTAAACTCTCAGGTGGCCTCAGTTATCTTGAAAAGTCGGACCAAAGTGTGAAAAGGTTAATTAGCAGCAAGGCAGGGTTGCCACTTAAAGGGGCCCTGTGGAGTTTTCTTGGAAACAAACATACAGTGTTTCTCACCAAAACGCAGTGCATTCCCTTCCTCATAAAACATTTGTGAAGCCGAAGTGTCCTGCTTTGTTTACATCCATGTTTTCTTGCTTGCAGTTGCAGCAAGAGGTCCAAAACTCCACAGGGAGCCTTTAACTGTGTTTTCTACCAGCTCCCCGGGGGGGGGGGGGGGGG
>LKNJ01000995.1:28605-121568 GCA_002120245.1 Maccullochella peelii
TGGTGTCTTCATATAGATCCGTGGTGCACAGTGTCATCCAGCTCCTCTGTGGTGTTAAAACTGTGCTGGACCACAGAGACAAACAGCCTTTTTCCACAAACTGTTGCTGCAGATTCATGCCAGTTAAATTCTGTCGTCAGTGTCTTCACTTGTCCTCCCAACAGAAATGCAAACTGAAGCTTAAAGAGAAACTCAACACGCCCTGAAAATCTTGTTTTTCCTAACCTTCCAAGCACCTTGCTGCAGTGATGCACAGGTGTACTCCAGGGTGTGTCAATACACTGTGACATCACTGTTGGGTGTGGTTACAGGTGCAACAAAAAACACTTTTGACCACAACTTTCAGCCACAGAGGGCAGTGAAAAACTGCTTTTCAGCCTGGCGTTAAATTCTACTTTAGTACAGAACGTAATTAGATAATGAAATGAATTCCTTTAAGGGTGAGATCCAAACTCTGATTGGTTTTCCTGTTATGATGCATCAAAGACAAGCCTGGTTGGTCACCTGACAGGATTTCTGGGAGTTCAACACTTTTGCCTCCTTTTGGAGCCACCAACATGCCATCTTTGCCAGTGCAGCTTTAAATCAACCACTACACTTTCAACCACTGTCTGTTCACAAGTGCCCTACAGCTGAGCCTCTTCCTCCACCAGTGTGACCAGTATCACCGTGTCGCTGGGCGGTTTTTAACTTTAAAGTTTGTAGTTTTTGTTGTGTGGCACATATTTCCTACCCAGCAGCTGAGCCTCGACGCGTGTGTGTGAGTTTTAAACTGTGAGGATGTAAATAATCTTATTTATTGTGAAATGGTCCTTGAGCACATTTGCACTTTTGATGTGATGTGTATGCATCAGTTTTATATTCTGACACGATAATCTCATTTAACTGACTCTCATGTTCATTTTTTATCATTTGGATTTTTGTGATATCAGTAAAGCATTTTCATATAAAGCTGAACATGAGTCCTTGTGTTTGTATAATTTGGAATTTTCAAGGTTGCACATCAAGAATTTAGAGCTGGTTTTACTTACAGATTTCACATTTAAATTAAGTAAGAAGAAACAGATTTTTACAATCCTGAGAGAAGCCCAGGACTGTACCAAGATATCTGAAACTTTCTACAGTTTCAACAATAAAATCTTTTTTTATTTTAGCTTGGGTTAGATAGATCTTTCTCTCAGTCTACATACAGACTGCCCTACCTTATTGGTGGAGGTTGTTGGGGCCGTATGCAGCCTGAAAGGAATACCTGCAGACCTTGCTCAGGGCTAAAATTACTTCGTCGCATAGATGCAAATACAACCTTGATTAACCATTAATTATAATCAAACCCACGCCCTTGTCACATGTGTCCCTGAAGAAGAAGACGAGCTTGGTAGTCTCAGAGGTGAGTCTAAACAGATAATTTCGAAGTAGTATCACATAACATTAGCTATTATTTGTTTACTTGTGTCTTTTTCACCGTTTGCAGACGTACCTACCAGTTACCAACAGGTGTCAGCGGTTAGCTGCGTGTCTTTTCTTCTTCGGGGTTTATGGTGCTCTTTTTTTAGCCGTCGTTGACTGTTGACAGCTCGCAGGAAGTCAACGACAGCTCTGTATATTTCTTCGACCAAGTTCGCATTTTCTTCTGTTTTTAACTGAAAAAACAAATATTGTAGCCACTTTGGACCGGCGATAGATGACCGGAATGGAGGAATATCATAACGGCAACGAGGTTTGTCCCTGAATCTACGTATTTTATGATATATCACGGTAGAAATTAGCTAGCTAAAAGCTGGCTAGCTGCCCTAGCTAGCAACTCTAACATTATGTCCAAGGTGAGTTTAGATGCTAACGCTGTATTTTTCCCTGTAAAATCATTATATAACATTGCATTTTATATCCAGAGTGACTTGTTCCAGGGTTTTGAAAGTGACATTGTGACTGATATTATACGATTCCTGTAATAATCCTTTAAGGACTTAACGATAAACTGGGACTGTTGTGCTTAATAATGATGTTAAAGTGGTTGTATATCTCATACTGTGTCCTTCATGGGCAAACAGTTATACAGTACTTCTCTTATTTCAGTGGTTTTCTAATGAGGATGTATATAAAGTATGTATGTATGCATGATAACCAGAATTGACTCATATTTGTCTGTTGTTTCCCATTTTAGGGCTCCTTCAGCTCTGAAGAAGCTGATAGCATTGTCAAAGAGGTAATGTCAACCCTTTAACATCAAATTTCCTTTTGTTTCCCCTTTTTAAATCAGGACTTTTCCACACTCTATTAGACTGTATCAGCTTGATCCAACTCTCAACTGTGGAGTGAAATATTCAAACTCAAGTTTTGTCACTATTTTCCCTATAATTTCAGCCTAATTATATAGTTGTTTGTAGGAAACTGCACCAACAATAAAGTATTACTATCTATTGTTCTGGATATGTGCAATGACATTCAATCAAATCAAATGAGAAGCAAACTGAATCAAACAAAGAGCAAACGGCTTAGATAATCCCATATAGTGGATAGCTTATTTAGGAGTGATATCCCTCAGGTCTTAAAAAAATCCAGATATTATCTTGATAAATGATTGATGATGATTTTCCTTGCCACTGTTGCTTGTGCTGCTCTTGGTGGGAATTGTTGGGTCTCTGTACACATAAGGAGTCGGTCTAGACCTGCTCTTTATGACAAAGTGCCCTGAGATAACGTTGTTATGATGTGGGGCTATATAAATAAAACTGAATTGAATTGAATAAAGCTCTAATGTTTTTGCTTTACTCAGGTTTGTAACGGGGACATTTAATGACGTGCAGAACAGTGTTCGCTCTTTATTTTCAGTCTCCTCGGGGTGAAACAGCACCCAGTGACTTTCACATGACTGTAAACACTGAGCCGTTATCTCATGGACCTGTGTGTGTGTGTCTGTCTGTGTCTGTCTGTGTCTGTCTGTGTCTGTCTGTGTGTGTCTGTGTGTGTCTGTGTGTGTGTGTGTGTGTGTGTGTGTGTTTATGTCAGTGTATTGAGAATGTTGTAGGTGGTGACGACTACAGCCAGAGTCAGGTGAACAAATGGACCGCCAGCATTGTGGAGCGCTGCCTCACACAGCTGGTCAAACAGGGGAAACCGTACAAGTACATCGGTATGTGTTTGGTCTGTGAAATTTACTCTTTCAGCAGCTAAGAATCAAAACTTCTTATTTTTCCGATTCCCCAAAGTATCGTTTTCTAACTGCATCTAAATCTGATGCAGGTGTTTATATAAGAGGAGTAAAATATAAAAACTAGAATACAAAATGGAATAAAGTGCGTATTGTGACTGGTTCTCTGTACAGTGACGTGTGCTGTGATGCAGAAAACAGGAGCAGGCCTCCACACAGCAAACTCCTGCTACTGGGACACTTCCATGGACGGTAAGCAGAGCCTCCACTGCTGATTCACACGCACACTATGGGCAGAGCTTGTTTTGTTATTTTCCTGCATATTCAGAAATGACAGCAGTGCAAGTGGATGATATGTCTTTGCTTTCATTTTATTTATTTTTTTCCACTTATGAATCATCAACACTGCAGGTTTAGCGTTGCACAGCGATCATTTTTGCATCTATAAAATGCTAACAAACATGAGTGGATTTCCTTCCTCATAAAACATTTGCAAAGAGTTTAATGTGTTCTGTTGTTTTATTTTGATTAATTGTTTCACTCAGTTCAGTTCGGTTTTCTTTAGTTCCTGTTGTTTGTCTGTTTTATTCTCTTTTGTTCTCTTTATTTGTTTTTCTCACCTGTTTGTTTTGTCTCTGTAGGAAGCTGCACCGTGAGGTGGGAAAACCGCACCATGTACTGTGTGGTCGGTGTGTTTGCTGTGGCTATCGCATAGGACACACACAGGCACACACAGACATAAAATCACCACCACTACCACCAGAAGAAGAGTGCAATG
Source organism: Maccullochella peelii (assembly GCA_002120245.1). Lineage (NCBI taxonomy): Eukaryota > Metazoa > Chordata > Actinopteri > Centrarchiformes > Percichthyidae > Maccullochella > Maccullochella peelii. Next base: position 32,532 of record LKNJ01000995.1, read on the forward strand.
TGTCCCTGTGAACAGCAGGGGGCCACCAAGTGCCACAGCTTGAAGTTTGACCTTTCACCTCTGAGGAAAGCTGCCGAAAAGACAGCGCCTGTATTTTCTTGTGTTTTCAGCCTTCAGATGCATGCACCATCATCATCTTAATGTATTGATCTCCTCGTGTCACTGCAGTGCTTTAATAGTATCACGTTTAGCTGTATTTATCACTGACGCCTGACGGCATGCAGCAGCTGCGAACAACGCATTCAGTTTGATTCTTCTTCTTCTGTGTTTCATTATGTATCATGTAAAAGAGAGAAAGAGGATTTTTGTACTCGGAGCTGTTTTGCTGCAGGAAAATAAACATGAAGAGATTCATGAACAGGTGCAGTGTTCAGTTATTTATCTTCAATCAGTAAAGGCAGATTTAAGCAAAACACCACAGCTGCTTAGTTATGTTTTATCCCTATTCTCACTTAATGTTTTCATTGTGTTTTGATTTTGTCCATTGTTCAGATGCACTTCTGCTAATTGTGTTCTGAAACTTAAAATGCACCTACGCCACTTGTGATTGTTTTTGTCTCTCACAGCAACATATTGCAGATTAACCGTTAACTGTAAAGTGCTGCTGTTGGTTAAAAACTGCACCTGAACTTCAGTCATTTGTTCACACTAGAGCTGAAAACAGCCTTCGTAACTCCTGATCCACTCTGACGCTCCTCTCTGCAAATATTGTACAAAATGGAAACATGACACAGGTTATTTATTCCTAAAGTAGAGCTTTTCTGTTGTCTAACATTTAGATTGACTTACTTCATCCAAAAACACATAAATATGGCATGGAGCACAAAACAGAATCAGGACATCCCTCCTCTGGACTGAGCTCTTTGATTTTCAACAAGAAATGTTAATAATTCATACAGCGCCTCTGGCTGTGGGCCCCTGACCTCCTGGGAAAGCTATTTTATTAATTAGAGAATGTGTTACTGTGTGAATTCCCAAAAGCAACCTTCATGCGATGAAGAGATGTGAAGAAAGTGTAAATATAATTGGTGTTAAACATTCTCAGACTTCCTCGGGGAGATTTTTAAAAATGTATTCTTATTCTGCGATGTCCTTCACATGATGATTGCACTGGATGGAAGCTGTTTTGTCCACAGAAGAACATGTTTGTGCACTGAAACTTCTAACTTGATACCCAGCCATGATGTCTGCTGTTACAGATTTAAAAAAATACATGAAATTCGTGTGGAGTCTCTTCTGTGTGAAAACCAATTATGACCTTAAAGTGATAGTTCCCATTTTTGTTTACAAACTGTTAGTTACAAAACCTTTTACACTGAAAAATGGCAACAAGAGTTCTGTGAAAGTTCACGTTTATTTTCCGAAAAGGGGAATTCACGTGGTCGCAGGTGCAAAAAATATGCACAAAGATGACACAAAACAGTCTGAAAAAAATAGTCAGTTTTTCAGCCAAATTATTACTTGTGTACTTTTTCTAACCAATCCAGACAAAAGAAATCCACTTAAGATCTAGAAAAGCCTCGTCAGAGGGTTCACGAACAGTATTTCTACAATCCTGGTGAAGGCCCTCTCCTCATGTACACTTCTGATAGAAGTGAGCATATAAATAGACATGGCCATCACCAGAAAAGCACTGCAAGACAAAAGCAAAAAGCATTGAGGAGTTTCTTTCTGTTGGTCACATAGTGGAAGCTTCTCAGCCGCTCCACTGTAGCAGACAAAGCTTTAATGCCTTGCTCGAGGGCGATTCAGCAGTTTCTCTTCCAGTCTTTGCCTCCCTAAGTTTGAGACTTTTAACCATCTAGTATCACACCTGCTGACCGTGTCCTCCTCTGGCATGAGCAAATAGAAACATTTTTAAAAAGGAAGAAAAGTTTTGAAACCAGTTTCACTTGTTGGTGTAACAGAAAAGGAGAACAAGGCGATGTGGAAAATACAGCAGAGTTATTTCTTCGCTTTTTGAGCAATAACGGCATCTTTGCAAAACGCCTGTGGTGAGAAGCAAAGAGGAGAAGAAGCTCGATGAGCTGCCAGCGGTTACACTTGTACATTCAAAAACACAAAATAACTGTCGGCCTCAGTGAACCATCGCGCTCCCTGACCCCACTGCCTGCTGGGAGGGTTCCTCTCTCTGGGCTCTTCTGGTTGTCGTCCAGCAGCTGGAGATTTGGAGTTTTTTAGAAGTTCTCTTTGTTGAAGATGAACTTGACATCGGCCTCCGAGTGGGACAGACTCTGTTTCTCCAGAGACTTCCCCAGCTGAGGCGGACCACACAGGAAAACTCCCACTTTAGTTCTGAGGACACAAAAACACAAGTTCATTCAGTCTAGTTATTACTAGCAGTTCTGGTAGAAGTGGTAGTAGCAGTAATGACAATTCTGCTGTTCTCCATCTCAAATATTGAGAAATGCTAAGTGAAGAGATCTTCAGTGTTCTTCACTTTTAATGTATATGTTTAAATGTTTATATTAGCGTTTATGTTAAGTCTGTGGTTTAGCTGTGTAAGAAATAAGATACATCTACCAGTTGTTATGCTCGTTTTGTGCAAAAAGAAAGAAGAAGAGGCAGAAAAGGCAGATGGAAACTGCGTGTGTGTGTACAGTGTGATAACGTGACAAAGGGCCTCACCCCGGGTGCTTTGATGCAATATTTGTGAACTCGTTGTCCCAGTTGGGTTTCCCATAAAGAGTCTTCTGTTTGAGTCCTGTGATTGGGTCGTTCTCTGCCTCGTGGTGAACACGGAAGTGAGCCGCCTGACAAAGGAAACGTTTGTATTTCAGCCAACCAGCACGCACACAGCGTTTAATGACCACATGTTCTAACCAGAACTGACTACAAGTCTTCAATTCATAATCTGACTTAATTAAAAGTACAAAAGTACACTATGTAGAATAAGAAATATACTGCAGCAGAAGTATAGTCAGATCAAATGGACCACTGCGACGTGGCATAAGGAAAAGACGTGTTTGACCCCCGACCCCGTCGTACCTCAGTCTCCTTCCAGCGGGTGAGGTAGATGTTGTAGCTGAGGAAGTCGGTCACGCCCTTCTCCGTCATCTGACCCTCCAGAGACTGCAGCAGGTCTGCAAACCACTCGAAGGCCTGCGTCTCCGGGCACAGCCAGTAGAAGTAGATCTGTGGAGGACAGTCGCTGTATTTATTATTTTTATAAGTTGAAACATGAAAATACATTTTTAGACAACTGAACAAACAACATCCACTGAGAAAAAATTTGTACCAGTTGAAACCAGTTTAGCAAGCATGAAAGTTCATTCTTGAACTTGGAAACAGCAATTTAACGCTGAGTAGCTTTTTCTGGAGCTTTCAACTGTGTCAAACGTTCTTCATCTGCAGCTCAGAAAACTTTCCAAGGTCAAAAAATAACTTGCTTAATGAGAATCCTAAAAGTGCTGTGGAAATCACAACAGCTACTTAGCTCACATCTCTGTGACAACTGTGCAAACTCCATCTGCTGATGAAGACCATGTGAATCTGTTGAAAGCTCCAGAAAAAGCTAATAAGTGGACCTTGAGCTGCTTTTGTCAAACTGAGTGTTTCACAGTTTTCTGCTGGAAGGCCTCCCTCACCTTCTTGGTGAAGACATCCTGGTTGTTCTGGATGCGTTTGTACCACACAGACTTGAGGATGGAGGCGAAAGGAGTCACGCCGATCCCCGCGCCCACCAGCATCACCACCTCGTAACGAAACACGTCTTCGCTGGCCGTACCAAACGGGCCATCGATGGCCAGCCTGAGACAGAGAGAAACGGGTCATGGTGGAAGGCAGATTTGACAGATATCACAAACGTTTTCTAAATATCCTGATAAATCATATCTCTCTCTGTCCATCAGTGTGTCTCTGTGCTTCATTCATTTTCCAGCTTTTCCTCTCATCATCTGTATCTCTGCCGTCTACAGATATCTATCAATAACTATAATCCAATAGTATAATAAACATGATTGTGAAATGGCTCATTCTGCATAATGAGTACTTTTATATTTGAATGTTAATACTTTTGTACGTTTACTTAAGTAAAATTTTGAATGCAGCAGTATTTCTACACTGTTGCAACTTTTACTTAAGTAAATGATCTAACACACGTATGTTTTTTTAAAGCTATACACAAAAGGGCTACAAATATTGTGTTTGGGTCTCTTTTGACCTTGGCATTTATAAAACTACTTACAGATGAGTCGACACCTTAATGGAGGATTTATAGCAACTATAAAGCATAGTAAGGAAATAACAAAAACTTTCCAGTAAGTCATAATGTTGTACAGTCAAGATGCTGCACGTTAGTACAGTTTAATGACCAAAAGGTAAGTAAAGAAGTATACAGCCATCTTGGTGCCTCCTAAAGTAGGAGTTCAAGATTCAAGATTGTTATTGCTTTTCAGTAAAATTGATGGAAATCTTTTTTTGGCTATTTGTGTGCTATCTCTTGCTGAAAAAAGAATGTAATTTTTAAACGTATGCAGTACCTTTAGTCATACTAAAAAAAAGTACTCAGATCCTTTACTTAAGTAAAAGTCCAGAAGTAGTATCAGGAATAAGGTAAAGTATCAAAGCAAAAGTACTCTGTGACTGATATAAGAGTCGATAAGTGTTTGGGTCATTGTTCAATAAGTACAGTCAAAGGGTAACCCTGCAGGTAATTTCATGTAGGCAGCAGCTCTGAATGAAGGCCTCACTCTTTCATTGTGTGTTCTGAGGAGAACAGAAAAAGGCTTCTGCTTGCTCAGCAGGACCACTGCGGAAAACTAATTGGGAATATAGTAATACTGTGTGTTTTCTACAGTTTCTCTGCCTCTCCATTCACTCCTGAAAGGGCGATAATTAGAAGACACACAATAAACCACTCAGGGCTGTAAATGTATCCCCCACTGCCAGCTTTTCAAAGGAGTGCTGGAGCGGGGAAGCTGAGGGTGCACTCAAATGTAATCACAAGCAATTTCAGGCACAGTTTTCCGCTTTTATCACCCCCTTCCCCTGATGTCGTACTTTGGTAGTTTCCAGGCCTCCTGAGGCTCAGTTTTGTCTCCTCCGCAGGCCTCGTACAGCGCCTGAGTCCAGTCTCCGACGATACGGATGTGGGCGCTGAAGTAGTCCTCCTCGGGGGCAGAGGTCAGGGTGAAGGGGTGCCACTCCAGCCTGGAAACGGACGGACACTGGATGAAGACGTACTGACCCACCTCCATATGAAAACCTTTCCTCTTCATCTGCAGCTCCAGGGTTTTGGAGGGGTGCATCACCACCTGAGGGACAGGTACGGGGTTTATAGAGTTAGAATTAAGGCCATTTATTTAGACTTACTTGTCAAAGAAAGGCTGCAACTAAAAATTACTCTCATTACTTGATTAATTGTGTAGTCTATACAGTAAAATGTCTGAAAATAATGAAAAATGCCCATCAGAACTTGGTAACTACAAATGTCTTGTTTTGTCCGTCCAACAGTTCAAACCCAAGTCATTGTAGTCATGTCAGGAAAATGGTTTGATATCAGGAGATTTGTCTTCAAACAAGGAATGCAAGAAAAAAAAGATCCTATTGCTTCTAAAGCCATATTGTAGTCCAATTTTTCCTTGGACTATGGCTGAAATTTCCACCAAAGTTGATTGAAATCTGCCGAGTAGTTTTTCAGATATCCTGCTAACAGTCAAACAAACGTAGATGATAGAGATCATAATGAATAATAATACAGCTACATGGCAACGCACATTCAAATCTCCCTGCAGCTGAAACACCCGTTGAGTTTTTACTCTGTTGCATTTCAGCCGGTTGTTGAAAATAAAACAGGGGTTCAATGTCTTGCTCAAGGACACTTCAACTGCTGCTTTGCCTTGACAGACTTGCCTTTACATCTCTTTTATTTTTAGCACATTCGCACCTTGGTGATGACCACTTTCTGGTGAGATCGATAGATGCGGACGAGCCTCTCACACACATAGAGGATCATGGGGCCCACCACCCACTTCCACGTCTGGAGGAAAGGAAAACATTGGTAAATCTACAGTGATACTGAATTATTACTTTGGCTTCAAGGAAGATGTTACAAAGTATTTTGGTTGGTAGAAAGATTAATTAAAAGATGAAAGCAAACCAGTGCTTTAGGCTCACCAACACGCAGATAACAAAAATGTGATTCAGTAAAGCAGCGTATTTCCCATGAACAGCTCACCATCGGTGGGTTTCCAGCAAACTCTGGTACAGCACAGTCGGTCCCATTGTTTCCCCATTCCTCAAACTGGTCGGCACAAACATCGGGCTTGTTTGTATTCAGGCTAGTGGCCGTCTGTCCTCGCACGATCCGCCTGCAGTCAGTGAACAACACACCAAGTTCATAGTTAATGATGAGCATTATTATTCTTATTACTATTAGAAGTGACACTGGGCCAAACTGTAAATGTCCAAAGCAGAACAGCTGACTTAAGTGATTACTTATGTCAAGTCTGAGTCTGAGCAGTTTAGAGACCGAGTCAAAATGGGGTCATGTTCGAGTCCAGACCAGGGACCAGATGTAGAAGCGATGCATACGGCGTTTTCCACACGCAAACTGGTATTTATAAAAGAAGAATGTGCAGTTTTCTAGAGCCAGCTGCAGGTGATATGATGAGGTGGACATGAAATAACAGGCCACGCCCAAGATGAGTCTGAGTCTGAGTCTGAGTCTGAAAAACAAGTGTAGAGTCCAAAGCAGCTTCCCTAACACTGAAAACTACTCATTATTTAGCCAGTACTCTCATCAACTGCATTTTGTGTCTCCTTACCCGTAACCGTGGAACACCAGTCCGATGAAGAAGATGACGAAGAGATGGTGGGTGTACCAGAACACCTCGAAGTAGGACCTGCGGATGACCTCCATGGATGAAGTGATGATGAGGATGAGGGCTAGTGTGATGACCACGCCCGTCAGCCCGGCGATGGTGGTGAACATGACGATGGTAGGGTTCTGCATCAAAATGCAGTTTGAATTGTCAGAATCAGGACATTTGCTGCAGTTCGCCATGAGGCCACACAGCTGATTAGTCATGGCGTGGGCCGTGGTCACAGGGTCGTCACGTCCAACAGTTTCTCACTCGTTTCCACTTTAATCACAACACATGGTTGTCATGTTTATTGGCTAACTTCCCTCATGTGCCAAATGTCTGTCTGAGTTCCTCTCACTGCTGAGACTGAAGGTAAATAACCGACTGGTTCAAGTGACTGTCTCTGGGCTTATGGAGTATGCTATATTAGTTATTATATTATAGAAATGTAACTGATTTGGTTTGTCAGTATAATTATAAATACAAGAGAGAATGTGCTGAAGAAGACTGCTTAAATTTTGCATTTGAAACATTTTTAAATATTAAAAGTAGTTGAAGTTGCAGTCGAGATATAGATGCAAGAATTTGAAACACAGTTAAAGTGGAAGTGCTGAGAAAGTGTCCATTGAGGTGTAAGCTTATTTCTTCCTCTTTTGAAAAAAATGCCTTTGGAATCTAAAGACTGTATCTACAAGGTGGAAGTTTCTCAAATGACAAAATATCTGCTGTCAAATCCCTCCAAAGAGGAAGTTTGTCAGATTAAGTAATAGTATTTTTTTTCTCATTGACACCAAATTTAGCAATTAAGCAGAGTGGATTTCACAGATTTTTGCAAGAGACGAAGCGTCCAACTACATGTATGACCAAACAAACGAGCTGCGTGTTTTTTCTATAGATCTGGTTATGACTTTGTATTGGAACTACAGCTCACCGTCTCGTTAGTCCTGATGGGGTTCAGGAAGGAGGCGTTGTCATCAGTGCCGATTTCAGACAGGATGAAGGGCAGAAAGCTGCTGTTGCGATTCAGCTGGGCGTCCATGAAATACTCAAAGTTAAACAAGTGTGCAACGATGTGCACAGCTATGAAAAGGTGAGAAAGGAGAGATTTATTATGACAAAGGGACAAAATCAGGAACCACCAGCATCATCTGACGTCCTCAAAGAACTGTCTGACTGAGAAATGTTGTCCGTCTTACAACTTCCTCCAAATCAGTGAAGAAAAATCAGATATAGTCTTTTAAACTCATCACATTTTAATAATCTTCCACTACACCTAGTGCCAGAAATTTAACAGTTATCTTTAATTCCAATCGTCCTTTTGATAATCACGTTAGCATGTTTTTTATCAACTTCGAACTGTTTCCAAACTTATATATATATATATTTATCATTCTCTGTTTCCCAGAATTGATTATTGTAACATCTTCAACAGAACTGATACCTGTATGGAAGGCGATCATGTAAGCCACCAGTTTGTGAAAGGTGAGGTTTCGATCTAGTTGGCGAGCTGCTGTGCGGCTGCAGTACTGAGCAAGAAAGACAAATACTGCAGTGTTAAAATAATGAGCAATGACGCTGAAACTAATCAAAAATCAATCCTAGCGACAGCAAAATAATGTTAGCAGGTAAATTCAGTCAACACAAAAATAGAACAATGTACAGTGATTGCCTTAATTTGAATGGTTTTCCTATACTGGTTAGTGTTTTGCAGTACCTGGATGGTGCCACGAAGGAAGGAGAGGAGGTTTCGGCAAACTGGCAACAGGATGAGCATACAGTTGAAGTTGAGGCAGGCAGCGGGAGCTCTGGCCCAGGGCAGAGCTTGCTGATGGGTTAGAGAGAGTGTTGGGTTACTCCAAAATGTAATCAGAGTACTTCATAGTGCTCATTTTTGAAACACGTGGTGGGGGATAATTTCACAATTCATAAAATATCCAGTGCTTTCGTGCAGAAAAGATATGATATACAACAGGAAAATCCATGTACTTCCATAGTGGTTTTATTGGTCTTGAAGTCATGAAGTTTCTGTAATAAATTACCACTAAATGCTGGTGAGAATACATGTGCCTTTGTTTTTATCAGGATAGTGTAACCCAGACCCTCACCACTCTGGCTTACCTTAACAACTATCTTCACCTAAGCATGATACTAATATTATCTTTAACCTCAAACCTAAGCCCTACTCCTAAAATCATCTCAACCTCAACCCTTACCTCAACATAAACATATCATTTTTCTAAACTTAACCTTTTTGACATTAGTTGTCTTCATACTTTTACCCCTAAAAGCTCTGTAAAGACGTATAAAGCAGCAAGTGTGGATATTGTTCCTCATCTATCTACATTTGTGATCCCAATGAATATAGATAAAAACATTTAAAAGATTTTAAGAGCCGCTCTGTTTCACTTCTGCTCTCTAGCTGTGCAGCCGGTGGTATCGACTCAGTGTATCATGAAGCCAGCTGTGACCACAGAGCAAACCTTCACCCTCACTTCAGACCTACTTCCCTTCACTACACGCTTGTTTAATTGTAAATAGGAGGTGGTGTAGATAAGGGGTGATTGGTGCGGGTGTGGATGTGTTTGATTTGATTAACTGATTTTTTATGCTGTGGCACTTTGTTACGGGAAGAACATGAATGAATCACCTGCTTGAACTTAATCTGTCTTTCTGTGACATCTAAAGTGTGTTGACTTCAGTCCTGCTGGGTAGCACCATTTAAACCCACAGAACTTTACTGTGAGGTGCACGAAATGATCGTACCATTTCATTTCCCTTGTTTTCCCATTTTGTCTGACAATTTAATAACAGTAAAATGTGTTTTTTTATGTTAGTCTATGGTATGCACTTTAAGCAATAACATATCTAAAGTAAAATATTAAAAAGAAATGTGTAAGTTCCCAGCATTAATCCTGACAAGTGCTTTCATGGGACACTGATGGTGTTTGTGTGATGTAAGTGAATCTTCAAGAATCAAATTAAGTTGAAACAAACCGAATTGGGGCTTTTTACAGAAACATCAGTACCAATATCCAGCCCTAACTGTAACCACGAGCAGCCCAGTGGGGAATATGGGGAATGTCTGGCAGCTAAGACAGCAAACCAAAATGGCTGCAAAGCCTCCACGGGCAGCAGGTCAGTGTAAAGAAAAGCCAGTATTTACACTGATGAACTGACACGGTTCATCTCTAGTTTACCTTGTTAACAAACTGTGCACCATGAGCTCATTCAGGCTGTCCCAGAGCCGAAGGTGACATCTTCAAATTGCATGTTTTGTCCAACAGTTCAAAACCAAAATATATTCCGTTTGATACCATAGAAGAAGAAGATCACCAAACATTCACATTAGAGAGGCGGGAACCAGAGAACTTTTGGTGTTTGTGACTTAAACTGAACTGCAGATTCATTTTCTGTTGATGAATCGACTGATTGCTGCAGCTCTACTGTCTGCTGCATTCTGCTGCACGGCACACAGTTTAAGACAGTAGAAGAAGAGTGGGAGCGCTGCAGTTTGTTGTTGGAGGCTTCTTGGACAGCTCCCCTCTGCATTTAGAGGAACTGAAAAAGACCGGGTCCTGTTTTTTGAAATGACTCGTTTCATTTTCGTAACTTTTGATGCTGTTTGATTAGTTTTTAAGAGCTTTTTCTGTCTCTCTGAAGCTTGAAATAAAAAAAAAACCATTACACTGTGTAGACAAAAGTAAGTGTGCAATGATTTTGATACATGCTGCTTTAAGAAACAGACCCCTTTACACTCTAAATCAATCAAAGTTTGGGATTTATTTTAGTTTATTCATAAAATGAATAAATAAAAAATCTAAATATTGGCGTGTTGTGATGCTGCAGGTCAGACTCACCCCAAGCAGGACCCTGGTGTAAAACCATCTCTCCACCAGGAAGGCCATGTAGAAATGGACAAACAGGAAGGCATTGATCCCCAGCCATACCAGCTGTAACACACATTCAAACACATGTTAGATCAGGAGGCGTCACTCCAACTGAATCAGGACAGATTATAATAAAATACATTTTTAATGTTTACAGATGAGGCTGGGTATCATTCCAAATGGTTCGGAGTTTGACTACTGATACCAGTGAACACTTTTTTCACTACCTTACTTTGGGGGATATAAAAACAAAAGGTTTTACATGACTAAAGAAGCCAAATGTATGTCAAATGTTATCTAACCACAAGCACAAACAGGAAGTACAGTTTGATTATTAAGTTACATATAGTGGATTTTTCTAGACATAGAAATTTGACAATGTTTAGTGCTAGAAAAATTAATAAATATACAACATAACAAATGTTTTACTCTTGGCGGAGTAGAGAAAACTCATAGGGTTGTGACCCTTTAAGTCAAATTATTCCTAAGGTTTAAATACAAATCCCTTTTACTCGATGTTATGGACACATTTCATACGGTAACAAAAAATATTGAGGCTCAATATCCAGCTGTATTCGTAGAGAGATGCTTTATTGTGATGATTCAAACTCAAGTGCACTTTTAAAAAGTGTGCTTTGTGCACACGATGAAGGCAAACACATAAAAAGGGAAGAATAAAGAAATGGATTAATGAACAGAGTACCATGAGAAGGATAACACTAATATAGCGATTAAAGCAGATATACTCACAATAACAAAGATGGAGAGTCCCTCGTTGGCAGCAAAGTTCCCCATGATGGAAACTGCTTCTGAAGAGCTGTGTGTGGAGGAGAGTGTGTTAATGTGACAATAGAGGAGGAAGCAGGAAACGGTGAAGGAGGAGAGTAAAGAGTGCAGTGGCCTGATTACTCATTTTATAACCTTTTGTAGGAGCAAATAAGGAAGTAGCCCTTCACTGCTTTGCAGAAGGAAAGTCTGTCGTCCTGCCAGCCGCTACTTTTCTCATTCATTGCTCCAGTCATAAAACTGTACACTGCTTACATAGTCTGATATCTTTGAAACATTTAATCAAAGCTAGTGCAAATAAAAGCCTTATTAAGCCTTAGAAACAACATTCAGAGCTTTAAACTAAAATGTTATGCGGATTGATATGAAAGACCTATTGAGATTTTCCTCTATTTACTGTATGAACAGATACAATTAAAGTTTGCATTGCAGGCAGTTTCAGACTAGGGCTGCAACTAACAATGGTTCTCCTTAATGACTCATGTTTTTACGATTGATCAATGACAGCGTTTCGTCAATAAAATGTCAGAAAATAGTGTTTTGTTCTGTGCAAGACATTCAGTTTAAAATGATATGAAACAGAGAAAAGCAGCAAGTCATCACATCGGAAAAGCTGGAGACGGAATAATTCACATTTTTTCCCTGATTAATAAATAAAATGATAAATTGATTATCCATCGAAGCCTGCATGACTGACAAATTCAAGCATTCATTTCCTGTTTTGATGTGATCTCCTGGACGGACTCAGAGGTCAGTAGTATAAAAATATCAAACACCACTTTCCAAAGTCAAAGACACTCACTTGTTGAGTCCTGGATGTGTTAACACTCGAACCCAAGTGGCCATTTAGGAGGAACTTGATACTCATGGTGACATCGTGAATTTTAGGCAGAGGAAGTGGCTGATTTCTAAACGTGAAGTAAAACAGGGTAAATTGCCACATGTTTCCTGTTTAAAGCTAAACTGTAGAAAGGGAAACACCTGAACTATTTTTTGCTTCTGTTCTCATCATCACTTCGGGACGGACAGCTGTTTCATCTGAAAAGTGTGGCTGTTTAATAAAGCTTAACATCAGAGCCGAGCTGAGCTGCAGCCTTTTAGTTTTCACTATGTGTAATGAAATGAGCTTTCAGCAGAGACACATTTCCTGCTGCAAATGATTTGTTCTCTCATGAGCCACTCTAAAGCTTTTGCCTGCTGATAATGAAAAGTCCTTGAGGTTTCAGAGACCCTTAGAGGCTTTGAGATTGTTGATGGGCTCCCAAAGGTGATTCCAGTGGTGCTTTAGGGGGCTCTTAAGCTTCAGAGGTTGTTGAAAAGGTTCTTGTTTCTGAGAACCATGGGACCCATCATTTGATCTGGTGGTTCCTGCTGGTTTCCAGAGATCCCTAAGAGGTTCAGTTAGGTTTACAGTATTAATCCGAGGGTGTCGTTTATCTTTGGTTGATTTCAGAGGCCATTCAGAAGGTCAGATGACTGCTGCAGGGTCTTTAAGAGGGGCTCCAATAGCATCAAATTCTCTACTGTTAAACCTTCTCCTACATGTTTTAATGTAGTGTTTTGAAAGAATGTGATGAAGAACGATATGCAGAAAATATAAAACCAGTGTTTTCTGGGTTGAAGACAGCCTGCAGCACTGCAGCACTGATGCTTTCAGCACAATTGCATGAATGGAAACCCAACTTTCACTCTGGATTATTGTCAATCAGATCACTGCTGATTGTCCAGAGGGATTTAATGTCAGTAATTACATCACACCAACTGAGGGGAAAACGGCAATGTACCTGAAATCCTGGACTAGAGAACTAGTAAAGCTCTCTATCTGCTGCTCAGTGATTTCTAGAATCTATAATTGATCGTTTGTTTTCTTGACTGTTTGTGTTTAACCCGTGTTACTGTGTGCTATGTTGATGTGTGTGTTTAATTTAATACTCTTCAGGGCTGCTGTATCTGCAGAAGTGCTTTACTAACTCATCTGAAAGCTTTAAAAGCATAAAGACATGCCATCATGAGAGACTACACATGGTCCCAGCCAAAGATTCAATTACTTAAAGATTGGTGTGTGCTGATGCAACAGATCATATAACCTACCAAATGGAGAAGCAGCGTTGGTGTGTTACTGCCACCTAGCAGGAAACAACACAGCGTGACGGATGAGTGATGACAAGTCATCCAGCTGTACAATAAAAAATGAACAGATTGGTAACAGATGGACCGATCAGAGCCGTTTGTAAGGTCCGTCATCAATTTCCAGCAGAGGGAGAAAAGCTGAATCGTTCTACATTTCTTTCCCATTATTTCATAGCACAGTAATTCTGACAATGTCTGTAAAAATCCGATGAATGAAGCAAAACAACGCTCTTGAAATGAGAAATGAAATGAGTTATTATCCATGTTGTGTGTGCATGTATGGACTGATGTGTTCTTATCTGTGTGTTGTGGAAGTGAGTGGGGAAAATACATAATCCAGACTGAACAAGGCTGAAGTTTAATTGCAGAGTGACAAACACGAGATGTGACAGAATGAGTCCAATACTGCACAACACACACACACACACACACACAAATACAGATGTAGTGCACAAAAAACGTCAAAGAAAACTTGCACTCGTATCTCCTCACCAGGCATGTGTATCTGTGGATCGCTGCTGACAGCTGGAGGATTTATCTGACACTGACATGTAGAGCTAATTACTGAATGTGTCTACATGTCAATCACAACACTGTTGTCATAGTTTTATAACCTTTCTGTAGCTAAATATTGTCGTGGTATCTTTATTTCAGTTTTATATATGCTCTTTTCTTCTGATTTCTTGCCTGCACCTTCTGTACTCCCCTTTAGATAGATAGATACTTTATTGATCCCGAGGGAAATTTAGGCATAATTTTAATCCCAGAACGTACCAGAAAGGCAGATTTTGTAAGGTATAATGGTAAAAAACACGTTTTTTAATGCATTGCTTTCATGTTTGTTTGGAATAATGTTATAGAGGTACGTTAATGTCTGTAGGATAGAAAACAAAAGATAGATAGACAGATACACAGAACCCTGAACTGAGGTTGTCTCTTTTTTTTTCTCGGATAAAGGACAACCTTCAAAAAACATCAAAAAATTAAGATGCCAAATGTCTTAAAAAATTAATATGGTACATTTTTAAAATTGTGTACACAGAAATTGTGTAGAATTTACGTGGATTGACTGGTTTTATTGATAATGTTATTACTGCTAAATTATAAACCCCATATTGCTATGAATTATAGGTCATTTTCCAAGCAGAGTTTGGTGAAGTCTGTCTATCTGGAGGTCTGCAGAAAGTAGACTGATGACCATATTTTGAGTAAGTATGCAGCCTGATTCATATTCATATCCATGTTAGTGCAGATTGCTTTTAAGTGGCATCAATTCTCAGCTGATAGTCTGAGACTTCTGAGTGCAAATTAATAATCATGAATGTCTCACTAGTTCTTTTAAAGTAAAGCGCTCTTAGTTTGATGGAAAAAATCCCATACTGTGTTGGGACGTATGTCAAATAATCCTGTGAAGGAAATCATTAACACTCTTGTCGGTCTGCTGCTGCGGCTGTCCCCCTGCTTCAGACTGTTCCTGGATATTTTCTTTGCTGTAACTATAATATGATGGACTGTCAGCATGAGCAAGCACCTAATGTGAAATGTCAAAAGTCAACACAGGGTGAAGCATTGCAGCATATGATAAATGATGAAGCCCGGTGCTGGGGCTGAAGGTTAAAGCAACACTCGCATGGTGTGTAATTTAGACGAAAGGCCTTCTAGTGATTTTCCCTCCTAATCTGGGGGAAGGGGATTAGATTAAATCTGTTGCATGGCGACTGTGACATCACCACCGACCCATTTCACAATGCATAATCACAAAATGCTGCGCCGTCCTGTGGTTTCGCAGATCATTTTTATTTTTGCACGGGAACAGTCAGGAGCAGCCACACTGAGCTGCACACCTCCAGCTCCTCAGCAAGGAAGCCGTTGCTGTCACTGTGTCCTGCTGTTGCTCTGTGTGCAGCATGAAATCAGATTGTGGCTATAACCATGGTAGCCATGTTTTCTTTTGAAGTGTATAAAATGTAACATGTTCCGGAATGGATCTAAGATTGGAACACCTCAGCGTTCCGTCTGACACATCAAGAGCGGATTCCTTTGATAATGTCATAAAGGATTCTGATTCTGACTGCTTGAAAGCAAAAGGTAAAAGAAGGTTTGCACACCCCAACAGAACACTCCTTTAATCAGTTCAGTAAGTTCAGCACAGAGGACTAAATGAATAAACATTGTTCACTGAAGTAAGACACATAATCAGGAAACACAACAAAGAGAAAAAGAAAACACTGCGAGCCTGGACTGTGGTGTGAAGTCCTTTATTAAAAAGTGGGAGATGGAGGTCAGTCAGAATCTACAGTCCACCACGGTGAGACTCATGTCATGTACCCCACGTGAAAGAACCCACCTGAATAACAAGACTGAGACCCTGTCTGCAGTCCTTGATCTGTTCCAGGGTACAAAAACAACAAACACTTACGGCACAAGTGAACTGATGAAAGAAAACGTGGTTCTCAAAATGAAGCTAAATGAGGCCGAAGGCAAGCTGAAGGCGACTGCTGACAGCCTTCATGCACAACTCAAATAAATAGGGACTTGAGACTCCAGGTTAACCGAGGTCATCTTAAGCAGACCCAGACTGCACTGGCAGCACAGAGGACGGCCCAAGACCTCTGCTGTCAGATGAAGGAGGTCCAGGTGAACTCTGCCTCCAGATTGAGTCTGAAAACTGCGATCAACATGGATCTCAGTTCCAAGCTGGAGGAGGCCCATAAACAGCTGCAACGGCCTCCCAGTCAGAGGAGCACAGAGGCTCTGCCAGAGCGCCTCGTGCAGCTGGAGGACAAAGAGGTTCTTCAGTTTGAAATGGAGGACCTTAAACCAGAGCTCCATGTTGAAGATGTTGAGCTCATTAAGAAGGAAGAGGAGAAAGTGGTCAGCCTCGAGGTCAGTCAGTTACAGAAAATCTTTGACACTGCAGCCAAACAGCTTTGGGAGAAGAAAGAGGCTGTGCTGAAGAGCCAAAGAGTGGAGATTGCCAAGCTTCAGACTGCTGTGAAGTTGGCGGAGGAGCAGCTGGAGATTCAATGTCAACAGTTAACAAAAGTCCTGAAAAATAAGGCGCAACAGAGCAGGTTAATAGAAGTGAGCGACAGGAGGCCCAAAAAGAGGAACTGGTTCATCAGGATGTTTGTATGCGTCTCTGGATGAGGTGTAGGACGATTTGTTCAGACTGCAGGTAAATCAGATTTACCTTTAAGACAACGCCACCTCCAAATGTGGCTTGGATCTGATTAGCAAAAATCGCATTTCATGTGGTTTTTTTGCTGTCTAAACTTTCTAAAATCAATGTGGATATATTCCGGATGTGCCCAAGAACTGATTTAGGCTGGAAGAACAAGGCCAAAGAGTAGCGGGACTGTGGTTCCGAATGAACACCCAGCCGTCCATGGAGGGGAGGACCTCTCTTTGAATTGTCACTCACGAGGTTTCTTCCCATTTTGGCTCATGGAGAGTTTTTCCTCGTCTTCTTAGAGAGCTTGGGCTGGTGGGGAACCATTGTTGGTGTGGGCCTATAGAGCCCACTCAGACACTGTAAGTTAAATTTGCTATAAACTACAATTGCGATAAATGAGTTGAATAAAATGACCTAAATAAAATGTACCCGCAAAATAAAGCCATACCTGTTTTGTTTAATTTCTGTATATGAGTTTCACATTTAAACAGCTGTTCTAAATATCAAGGTGCTCGGCTGTTTTTGAAAATATTTCAAAACGAAACAATGCCAAAGAATTTCAGTTTCAGACCAACTATCACCTTTAACCCTTCAACAGGTGCAACACTTCACTGTATGTCTTAGTTTACAGGGGCGCTAAAAAGATTCCTGTTTCTCTGTTTGGATGCAGCACATGCAGTCACCATTTTTCTGTAGGTTTTTAGCCATGCTAGCATCATGCTCTGGGGATGGAAGTGTCTTTCTGTTGGTCCTCCACTTTAGTCCGGACTAAAATATATCAATAACTATTGGATGGATTTTATACAAACATTCATGTTTCCCAGACGATCTAACCTGATGACTTCGGGGAAGTTTTCACTTATCCTGTGAAATGTCTCACAACTTTGGGATGAACTGTAATAACTTTGGTGATCCTCTGACTTTTCATCAGGTCAACATGTTAATGTTAAGAAACATTGTGAGCTTCATCACCTTTATATTTACTGCAAGTTAACTGCGTCAGTGTTTCTGGTATTTTGTATGTATTTCAGGCATTTCATCTGCCTCTGTCTGTTAATCTGCCTCTGTCTGTTAATCTGCCTCTGTCTGTGTGAGTGGAAACATTCATGTTGGCCAAAGTCTGTCAAACCTGTATGTAACACAGGTTTATAAGTGTTTTAATATGTAGCTCCTCCATAACTGACATGTTCACGTTTCAGATGGTAGAAAAATGTTTTTAAACACACACACACTGCCCCCCCCGCCTCCCTCACATTGTTAGCTGCCGCGTCGCCTCCCAGGATCTGGATCTCTTTGATGAATCATTCAGAGGAGGATGCTCTCTAGCTAATTTGAGTCATGCCTCGTAGCCTCGGGCCACTGAGCAGTCATGCTGTTCTCATTGGTTAAACATCAGCGAGGAGACAGTGAATGAACAGAGCAGCATACACTCGAGCACCAAACAAGCTGCTCGGGAGAATAATCTGATTATTTCGTCTCTGTGGGGCAAACAAATACTGATCTGAGGTGACTGCTCTTTCACACATCGTATGAGGCTGACAGTGCTGCTGCAGGATCCAGGTTTTCCTAAAAATCATCACAGCATGTAGACTTTTTTACTTTTTGTTTGAGTTGTTGGCTCATTAGAAGTTTCTAACACCTGTCAAGAAGGTCTCAAAATATATTTATGTACTGTATATATGCCAGTTTGCTGGGGTCATGTGATTGAATTAATTGAATTAATTAAAACAGCAGTTTATTCAGTAGCATTTTAAACAAGTCTTCTGGGAGCTGTAATTTGATTATTTCTCATACTCTAATCTGATTGACATGTAATCATAATGCTGACTTTAGACAGAAGTGACTTTGATTTAGTATCTCACAATATTGAGTCACAAAGTCAAAACTTTGAGGTAATAATATAATGTTGACTTAGTATGTTGTAATATTGAGTTTGGATTAAAAGAGTCATAATTTAATTTTCTTAAATTCAAAAATGACATATTAAGTCCAGATTTGGACTCAGTATCTCATAGTTTTTAGTAGAGTTGAGTATATTTTTTGTCTTTTTTAATAGTGCTCTTCCACACGCTCGTCCTCCAGCCGCAGAGGGGCGAACAGGAGGGAGGGCAGGCCCGGACCTCCAGCTGGGGTTTGGTTGGTGACGCTGCACCAGGTGGTGGGGGGGTAGAAATACACAGCGCCGGCAGTGAAGCCAGCACTCCGCTGACAGCACACCGACAGCGGCTCCATCACAGGGAGTTCACCGGGACTACCGGCTGCATCCACCGGCTACCGGCCGGTCCTGGTCCCGGTGTGGGTCCATGTGGGACTCTCTCTCCAGGAGGTTTTAAAGCGGCAGAAGGCGGATCTCCAAGCGGTTAATTCACTTGAGAGGTAAAACGGATTCATGTTAATCTGAAGCGAACGGTGAGCGGGGCGCTCGTGCACAGGTGTGCCTCAATAATTAAAAGTAAAGAAAAGCGCCTCCTCACAGAGGATGTAGTGCACGGTGCGTTTAACTGAATGGTTATAATGCTAATGCAGTTTTTGTAGGTTACCATCATAATGATGTTTTTTCAGTAAAAATGTCAGTCAGGAGTTCTCAGAGCGCGAACCTAAATCTTTAATCTGCTCTGTTGGCTGATCGAGGATCAATGAAGGAGCAATCCCAGTTTGAGAGACTGGAAGCTTTAAATATCTGGAGTTTTTACTTGATAAACTGCTTAAATGAACGATTAAAACTAAACTAGGCTAAGTGTGGTACACACGAGGTCTGTGTACCTGCAGTTTGTGCAGTGTCACATGTAGAAGAGGGATAATAAGGATAGTTTAAACCAGGTGAACAACATTTTCTACCAGCTTCTCCTGTTTTTTCTGCTTTGTCACGTTTTTTGGTACAAAGCTGTTCATCAAAAACCCGGTGTAATGAATGTTTGTCCTACTTCTACTATGTCAGTCATTTATAGTTGAGATTTTCTACTTTTTTACCTGCTTTTGCCAAAACATAGGTCCAACAGATCCTGTAGAACCATAATCGTGTAGTTCGGGTTGGGGCCCCCACAAAGGGCTGCAAGACAAATGTGACTGTGATAATTAACAGTATAGGACAGCAGAAAAAACATATTTCTGCTACAGTAAATTATTTTCACTTTCTCAGACTTCCCTCTAATCTTTTTAGTGAATTCCTAGATAATCTTACCTCACTAACAAGCACTAACTTGTGCTTATTTTTATAACAAATGTAAGCTGCTATAAAGTTGTGAAGTTTATAGCCAAAATAGGTACATTAACGTTATATTTCCCCAAAGCCTTTGTCAAAAGCCAGTGTTTTTAGAGTCATTTCTAAGTTCACTGTCGTGGATAAACCCAGACATGGGTGACTCAGTGGTAACTTCTCTTCCTCAATGCCCACATGTGTTGTATAACAGATAAGAAGGGCAAGATGTGTCAAATAGGCCACACCTTACGTGCAAGAGGACAAACAAGATGTGTCTGTGGCTGCTTTTCTAGCACGTACATGTGTTAAAACTCCAGCATTCAAAAAGCATGAATTAAGCATTTCTTTACTTAAGTTAAGTCTGACTGCAGTTACCTGTTGCTGCTGAGACTGTGTTGTTCTTATTATGAGTGACTGACTCTACAGACCATTAACAGTGTGCTAAACAGGCCATGTAAGGCATTGAACTCTGACCTTTCAGGCTGATATAAACCTTGAAATATATACAAGTCGTACTAATTAGTATCAGTCTGATGCCAGTTACATGTGCATAGGGTGTTTAGGGGAAGAGAAATTATGCTCTTTTGAAAAAATCCAAGGTATCCAAACTCCGGATTAAAGCTCTCAAAACGCCACCAGACTGAATAAAGGCACGTGAAGTTTGACCCACATGGGTACAGGCTTAATCCTGAAGCGGCTCACAGTGGGATCATACTAAAGTACATTGGCATTGAGAAGGTGGAGAGGCCACAAAGGAAAAAGTGATTATGAAAACGACTTTCTGGGTCTCTCAATGATTTTTTTCTGCCACAGTTTTTTGATGCGTTATTTACTCGATTCTGGATGTTTTTTAGATTTGTTGAAATGCCGTGATGTGGCTGGTCATCCTGTAACTGCACAGTTACGTTCACTACATCTGTTGTCGGGGAATTTTCCTCCCATTCGTCATTGTTTCTGGGTAGTGGAGTCAACTGAATATTATGCAGTGTTGTCATGTAAAAAAATATTTATAGAGTTATTAAAAGGTTCTTGCAACCATTTAAATCTTTGAGAGTTTTAATCCGGTCTGCAGATACTCTCCATTTTTCTCCAATCTTATGTTCTGTCTGTCTGTGTGGCCTAAATACAGGGCGGGATGTCTACACATCTACCTTTCTGTACTAAAATAGTAATTTTCTCTTTGAAGATTTGTATTGGGAGGTCATGTTTGGCTTGGATGTGTCCTATCTGCTACCCAGTAACCTAAATGTGTTTACTTGTTTGCTGAAGTGCACGTTGTGTGTGGGAATGACTGTCTGCTCGACTTGACTAGTAAAAGTAGAGCTGCACTTATTAGTTGATTGATTAGTTGATGGACAGGAAATGAATCCACAGCTATTTTGACAACTGATTAATCGTTCAAGTAATTTCCAAACCAAAATACCAAAAGTTTTAATGGTTCCAGGCTGTCAAATGTGAGGATCTGCTGCTTCTCCATGTCTTAAAATGATAATAATATAGTAATAAAATGATCGTTAGTTGCAGCCCTAACTACAAGCTTTGACATGAGTATCTGGGACAGCAGGGTAGAACAGGCAGCCTTATATGGCAATTTTAGGGGCGTCGGTTATGTTAATGATCCAATCTCCTCCTCATGAACAAGTGACATTCATCAGGCAGAGACGAGCCATTTATGACAAGTTTGTGCAGTTTAGAGAGTTTGGTGAATCTGACCTGAAAGACTTGTACGAACAAACTTAAAAAAGGAAGCGAGGTTTAGAATGCGAGCATGTTCTTGAATGAGGCCCACTGTCTCGACCTTTGTCAGGTCAAAATGTTTACATGATATAATGCACATGGGTGTGGTTTGGCGTCATTGTGCAGCCCCTTTTTTCTCTTTTCATAAATGCTGTTTTCCAGAAATGTTCCTGCATGTGATTTGCATATAATTATGCTCCCTCTGAGCTTTTAATGTGAAACTAGAGCAGCAGGATTTTAATTGGCAGCAATTTAACATAGCAAATAAAGACGTAAAAATGCTGCAGGACAACATTTAAGTCAGACTGGTTCAAACTGAAAAAGACCTTTCAGCTGAAATGTTGTAGAGGTGTTAACAGGTCAGAAAATGTGTACCTGACCCTGATGACGGCCTGTGATTATCTTATCTAATCGTGAGATGGACCATGTAGTAAAACACAGACCTGATCCCAAACAGACCCGACAACAGCTGGACCCTCCATTTTGTTTTTATTTCCTTACTTCTGAATCCTGTTTATGACCGTATGAAATCAGAATTTAAAGGACGGGTGAAGCAGCAGGGAATTTCCCAGTGCTAACATTATTAGCACCGTACAGTACTTCCTGTGTGCTCTGCGCTGGGCTGGAAAATTCGTACTGTTTGGCCAATCGTGTCTTATGACCTTTAACATCATATGTTCATTATCTGAGGCGCCCAGAGAAAGCTTCAGGCATCTTGTTTTTCTCAGTACGGGGAAATGTTGTCTCTGTACAGGCAAAGATAATTCAGTTGTTAAAGGGCAAACACAAGACTGAGAATACTAAAGCATTTAACTGCACATCCCACTCCCGGTTGATTTGGCGACACCGGTGGTCACTGGTGGTAACTGCACATGCACGTTTAATAAACCAGGTTCCAGAGTTTAATTACATTACATTCAAAAGATGCTTTTGTCCAAAGCGACTTACATTTATCTTACATATATTTATGTATCATGTCCAAAGACATCAAGACATGTTTCGATCAGTAGCTCCTTTGTCAGAAAGAGGCAGCCAAACAAAGAAGACCATGGCATTCAATTTGGTGAAAGACAGTAATGATTTGTTATGTTCCAAACACAAAGTTTTGGGCTTGTTGGTCTTGACTAGAGGCCCCTCTACTCTGCGATAATTACCTTAAACTCGCTTTCTAAAATCTGCATTCCACGTTGCCCTCTTTTCCCTGGCCTCTTCTTTTGAGGTTTTCTTTGACGTAGCACCAGCACTGCAGCCCAAGCTTTATTATGTTGCTAAGTTTATCGTTTTTAGCCGAGCTAGCAGCAGCAGGCTCTATAGATGGCGATGCCAGTTGGTTGGTCGAGCCACCACTTTGGTCCAGACTGAAATATCTGAACAGCTACTGGATGGATTGTCTAGATGTTTTGTTCAGATATTCATGTTCCCCACAGGATGAATTGTAATAACTTTGGTGGTTCTTTGACTTTTCATCTAGCGCCATCATCACACCAACACTTTGGACCTGCAGAACTAATGACATTCCCATCAGTTTCAGCTGTGCTTTGTGTTTGGGGCTGACACGTTAAACTATGATGGTGAACATGCTAAACATCAGCGTGTTTATAGACGCTTTTAGGACCTGACTCAGGACTTCACTCAAATACATATTATCAAAGTATGGTTTGATGTAATGAAATTCTTTAGGATTATAACTTTAATCTCAGATTACAGAACACTCAGATCTAGTCTTGATATGATGGCTGTTAATTAGTAACAGCTCAACGTCAGCATGCAGGATTATATAATGCTGCAGTGTTTATGCCAAACGTAAACCTCGGCTGGCGTCGGTGTGTGTGATTAGGTTTGCAGGCCGCGGTGCATGTGACTCCCTGTGGATCGAATGCCCCCGTCTGTTCAGATCTGTGTTTCCTGTCTGTGTGTTGCCCGGGGCGCTGTGTGAGCCGTGATGGGTGGACGCTCTGACCAGCGCTGGAGTGGAGCTACACGCTTCTGATAAGACCTATCGCTGCTGGATCTGTTCATGACGGTTGAAGTCGTGGCCACAAAGTCCAACAGTTGTTCTTACTGCCACTGAAAATCGTAGAAATCACAACATTTTAGAGACATTAAATCTTACTGCAAGTCTGACTTTCACGAAGCACAGTCAGAATAAACTCTTACAGTAACTTATTTTCTCTTCATTTAGCCTCACTTATTTATTTAGCAGACACTAGAAAAACAACAGAATTGGTCATTTGTTTAAATGCAGACAAACAAAGCTATGTTTAAGTTACAGTGCACAACCTGTCAGGGAGAAGTTCAGACTTTGACATGAGAGAAATGAACAGAAGAAGACCTGCGTAGTGACTTAAACCATTAATCGACTATCAGTAGCCAATCGGCGGACAGAAGAGAGGATGGAAAAACAATCCAGCTTGGACTAAAATGTCCATAAAAACCTGTCACTGACAGTGTCTGGTTTAAAGTTTTGTCCACAAGATTTTCGACTCTTTTTCTTTTACAAAGTACGACTATGACGGCACTTTGTGGACTGGAAACAACCAAGTTATTTTGTTATACTTATTAATTCAAATGATGAGTTTTTTTTAGCTCTTATAAAACATGTTTTGTGTTGTTGTCAGTCTGATAGTTAGAGACTGAATGCAGTATTCAACTGAATGTCATCGAGATCCATAAATTCTTTCTCCCTTTTTAAGTGACTGCATTTCCATTAAGCCTCTTTTTTCCTGTTTGTGTGTCGGAACTTAATTAGAGTCTTTGTCTTTAAAGGTCAGAGACTCCCCTGTGGGGACGGCACTCTTTAAATAAGCCTTATCTCTTATTTTAAACCGCTTTTTAAACGGCTGCTCTCTCAGGGTGAATAACTCTTTCTTTCCGTCTCTCCATTGGAGCCCCTGCTGACTTTTATATGCCCACAAGTAATCACGTTAATCAGAGTTTTGCAGACGTGTTCCCAGGGACTGAACTTCATACAAATATCTGATTGTTTTAGAGCAAACCAACCAGAGCCATAACTACAGAGGGACACCTTCTACTTTCGTACCAAGCTGTACGACATTTTATATTTGTCTTGTTTTTACAGAACTATCTGGTCGGCACCACAACGTGTCTCGACGTTACACTGTGATGGCTCCTTAATTTTGTAAATCAGTTACTGTCTTGCTTGCATCAAGTGCAACCTGCTCTAACGATACTTAAAACTGTAGGCTATACGTGTGGTGGCCAGAGGGAAGGACAAAGCTGTTTCCTAAAACATCTCATGGCTAAGCAGACGAGCGTCTGATTCATTGTTCATTCAAAACAATATTTCCATTTTATTTCAGCGACACTGATGACCAACATTCAGGCATAAAATGGTAAACGAGTTCATGTAGACGTTGTGAGGGGCTGCCGCATGGTGATCCTTACTAAATCAGTTTCTACTGCTCCTGTTCACATAGCAACCATTGCTGATGTATCTCCATGAAGCAGAGATACATGACATTGATGAAAGCTTATAGCCTGCAATAAAAAGTCCTTGTACTTTCATTGGGCCCCCTGGCTGTAAACACAGCAACAATAAGGCTCAGCTAAGGAGCTTGGAGTTAGACTTGCTAGTGAAACCACCAAAAAAAGATGAAATAAATAGCTTCTCAGTGAGAACCATGCAAATTTAATTTAGCGTGAATCTGGACGTCCAAATCAACTAACAGTCGGAGGAGGAAAGAGACGAGTTTTAAAATAACAAGAGCTGCTGTGAAGCCGGTAGTCTGAGTCTGAGGGACAGCAGGAAATGCAATCAAACCCCCACAGAAAATAAAGGAAAGTTTAATATTATTCTTGACAATCTGCAAATTTCTCTTTCTCTCCTGGTTTCATAACTTAAGGATTTTAAAGGTCCCAGCTCAGCCTTGTGAACCACTTCCTGTTTAGCAAACGACAGAAGGTCTGCAGCTCAGGAAGTATATTTTATGATATGAGAGAAAAGCGAGAACAAAATGAGTTGTAATTTGATTACGTATGGCATTTTGTTGGCAAGTGGCCACGCTATAAGTGGGATGATACCCTCCAAGTTTGTACATAATGTAATGGATTATGCTAAGAACCACCTGATGCGAAATGTACAGCTTGTCTGGTATTATCCCTTACATAAGAGGCTAAGTACAAACAAGTGAAGCTACCTAAGAGGTCTGACTCATGACTGTTCCTGGTCTGTATGTCGAGAGGAGGATTCCTGGGGCCAGATGCATAAAACTCTAAGTAGATTCACGACTTAAAGACAGAAAAATACGTTTTATAAAGCTGTAGTACGCATGGCTCAGTTTCATGAATCTTAATCACTGGAAAATTTGGCATCTGTGCACAAGCCTGAGCCTACTCGAGCCTCTAATAATTTGCATTAACAGAACTTCTGCCTTATATTGAGTTATGAGTCAGAGAGAGTGCGATGTGTCACAGCCACTGCTGCAGCTCCAGCTGTTACAACACCTGCATGCACCTTTCCCTTTCACCTCACACAGCATCTTTCTGCCTCACAGTTTTGAAAACGCCTACACAAAAGTAATTCATATTGATTGGCATTTTACCAATCGATGTGTAGACACATACTCTCGTAATGACTTTAATTATCTTCTACAAGCGGAAAATAATCACGTGATCCATTGAAGGAGATGCCAACTGGCTCTCCTTTACCCTGTGGGTCAATAAAGTGGATAGTTCATGATTTAACTGTGATATCTGAACAGTGGACATGCTGGTGTGAGCGTGCTCTGTCTTCGATGTGTGTGGAGCTGCAGCATCGCTCCACATTAAGCTTCAGGACGCGGCCGTATAGATTTACCTGTCACCCTCTGCATCATCAGAAACCTCGCCAGCGGGGCCTCGCTCCTCTCAAACGGCGCGGGACACACATGGGAATTTATCAGCTGCTGTGTGGGTAGGGAGCCGGTCGTCACGGCAACAGGTAACGCAGGTGTTGTGATCGGCTTTGAGGATCAGATAGTGAGGATGAGGCAGGCGGGAGGGATGCTGCATTCATGTATCAGATGAACCTTTGAGATGTATGTCAGGCTCATTGGAGCTGTGTGTGTGTGTGTGTGTGTGTGTGTGTGTGTGTGTGTGTGTGTGTGTGTGTGTGTGTGTGTGTGTGTGTGGTGGCATTTCTGTTCCTGTCAACACGTTCGTGTCTCATTTGTCAGCTGGGCTTTCATGTTATCCAGCTGCAGCTTGTTCCTTCAGCCTGCTACTAGCGTAAGATAAGGTATGTGCACATATTCCCAACGCTGCGGGAAGGAGAACATAATACTTTTAGGAAAAATCCTGGGAATGATGTTTATTATGTTCAATTTTCTTTTTGGTTGGACAGTTACCGGTCTGTAATTTCCTTATAATTTCCAAGGCAGTTTCCTGGAAAGGGACATGTAATTTGGTACTCATTATGTTATTCTCTCCATATATGTTGAATTTATAAGGTTTACGATGAGACATTCATTAACTTAAAGAATATTTAGTTGGGTTTAAATGAGCAGTGCTTTCAAGGAGATTTCCATTTTTCTTATAATTAGTACAAAATCTTAAAAGATTCCAACACTTGGCTTCTCGTCTTAACTCACCAAATCATGTTACTTGGATTCAGATATCTCTGCATTTAGCAGTAATGACCGATCCAGACTCAGAGACTAGAGTTTCAAATGATTCATGGATCAAGTTTATTTGGAAAGCTGTAGGAGGCGCAGCTCACCCTCATATTTTGCACGAGTCCTCGTTGACCAGAATCTCAGAGGTGTAAAGTTAGCACGACTCACAGAGCCACAAAAGTCACATTTTAAGAAAATCCGCTGGGTTGAAATATACTTTTAAATTTATTACACTTTATACATTTTTAAGACCTTGAATTTAGATTCCAGGAGCTTTCAAACCTGTTGAGACTCTGAAATTGACAAATAGTGTTTTGGAAACTATTTTGGGACGGCGTTAAATCCAGTTTAGCACCACAAAGCCCGGCCTGTGGACGCAGAACCCCTCCCTGTGCCCCTCCATAGAGTCACGTAAAGGCCTTATGCTTCACAGTTGATTCATCATGCTTAATCTAATCCGTCCAACCCGCAGCTGCACGACTGTGAACGCAGCTTTCCAGATCACCTTTTAAATTCATAAACAATAATTCAATCAAGTGATGACGCATGATAGTTCATTGAATCAAAATTCTTCACATTAAGGATGAAAATTCCTCTTGACATTAATTAGAGGCGCAGTGTGTCCTTGTGCAGAATCCTTTAATAAAGTGATTCTTTTCTTTAAATATCATAAAGGTTTTATTGTGCGCTCAACCATCATAACACTGACTTCTAAACTCTGATCACGTATTCAGCTCCACAGGTTTATTTACTCTTCAGGTTTTTTGATTTTGTTCTGTCTTTATAGTGTTTGCGAGTGGTCATATGAATGCAGGTAGTGAAGCCAAAGCTGTCTGAAAATCCGGATATTAAAGTTAACTGCAGGTACATGTTTTACTTTTTAGAAGGACGGATGAAAGAAACCCTCAGTGAGAGAGCGCGTTGGTTACGGAAAGTAGACAGGAAGTGATGTCAGCACTTCAGTTCAGATTTAGTATTTCTAGTAGATGAGGTTGTGTCCTCGAACATGCCTGCCTTCTCCGAAAAGCAGTATTGCCCTCAGTCCTTGTATAGTCCTACATTAGTGCTGTACTGTATGTACTCCTTTGTGTTCAGTACTCAGCCAAGGATCTTCTGGAGTCTGTTAAACCACTGAACTACATGTTTCCTTCAGTCTTTAATGGTTTGTGTGTGTGCTGCTGTTACACTCTGTATTACAGCATGTTCTGTGACTTATCATCGATATTCGTACGGCTTGTGATTGCTTATTGACTTTAGCCTGAAATAAATCTGCTCTCTAGGAGCGCACACAGCCACCTTTGTATTGAAAGAGCAGACATTCAGAGAGGCTTTCTCTTGGTCAGAGGAGTCACATGCACGAGGCTCATGCAGTACAGGGCTTTCCCCTCTGGAAGTTGTGAATGAGCTGATAAACCAGAGGTGAAGAGTGGAAGTCTGAAGGGCAAACACATCATCCCCCTCGTTTCATAAATGAAAGATGGGACAGCTCGACGCTCTTTGATTCCAGATCAAACGAAACACAGAAAAGTGATCAGAAGTCTAAATTATAGCAAGTCTAATCAGGTCTGGTCTGGTTCTTTTTATGGATCCAAGGTGATTATCAGCTCCGATCACGCCGTTTGACCCCAGAGACGTCTGTCCAAGTATGACTGAACATATTTTCCTGCTCAAAATGTCAGTATTTGAAACTATTTTCTCTAATGTTTCCACTGAAATGTGTGTGAGGGACAGAGTTTAATTTTATCTGACTTTTTGATTTACGTTGGAGACACTATTTCATTTCTGTGTTTATGTTCTTTTCATTTCATCTCTTATTGTGAAGCACTGTGTAAAGTCTGTTTTGCCCTTTAAACTAAATCACTGATTGTCGCAGATGGGTTATAGATACGTGTGATGAATCAATGATAATTCGGTGCCGTTAACAGCCATAGTAAAGACGGCTGCTCTGGGGTTGTTGTCGGACCTGGCGCTACTCCTTTGCTGCCCTCTCTGTTGTCTGAGGAGCATGTATATCTGTTTATGGCTAACTGTGGAAGTGGAAAAGAGGCTCGTGCGACCAGTTTTACAGTGATTAACATTCATAAAGCAGAACCACACTGGCACGCAGCAGCATATGCATATTTGTGGCTGTGTGTGCGCACAGTTTTAGCTGAGTTTTTACACATCTGGTCTCTGGACTTTGAGAAACATGGAGTGATAATGAGGTTGTTTAATTTTTTAAGAAGAGCTGCAACTGAGAAGGACAACGAAATGAGTTTATTTTATCCACAAGCGACGGTTAAATCCTTAAATAGCATGCGTGGGTCGTGATTTTGGTTTGGTTTAAAATCTGAACTCCAGTTTCAAATTAAAATCTAAAGTCCAGTGTTGGCCTTTTAAAACAAACCAAAATAGCGAGCCGAGGCTTGCAGATAAAACCTAACAAGGCCTTGTTTTTAATCCTCCTCTCCTGCGAGAACAAGGCAGGGATTATTTGCCGTGATTGTTGTCTCAGCGCTCGAGGATCAGCTGCTGCTGTTGTTTGCATGTCAGTTCTGTCGTCCTTCCCTTCATAAGAGCACTTTTTAAAACCCCTAAGCTCCCATGTGACTTCATTACTGTTCACAGTTCACAGAATCCTGATGTTGGTCGTCTATATAAGGATGATCTTATATTGTTTTCTCATGATGTTTTTTGTCTGGTGTTTCTGACCTTGGATGACACTCAAGCAGCTGTCAGCAGCTGGATGTTGGCAGCAGCAGCAGCACACAGTCCTCAAATCCTGAACTCGAGTAAAAGCAGCAGTAACAGAGTGCAAAGATACTCTATTACAAGTAAAGGTTCAAAGTATCCAAAGTAAAAGTACTGATGGTGATGTGGAGAAGGAAATCTCCAGCATCTCTTACAGCTGAGGAACTGAATTTAGTTCCTCTTCAGGTCCAAAGTCAGGAGAAGTTACTGTGGTGGAAAAGAGCTATTTACAGGTGTTTTAGCCGACTCTTGGCAGGTGAGCTGTAGCAGAGACTTTCTGGGAGGCGGCAAGTAAATTTAGACCCTGGTTCCCCCAGTCACAATGAAGTTAAAAGCTCTGTGGTTCTTCCTAAAAAGGTCCATGTGTAGCTGCTCTGGCTGATTCAGTAGTTTCATGGCAGGTAGTTAAAGGAAAGTTAAATTTGGGACACAGAGATGGTTTTGATTGAATGGACGGCCTCTTTTTCTCATAGTTTACATCTAATTTAAGTTTCCTCCAGAATTAGGTATGTACTTTTTTCCTATGTCTGTTTGATTTCAAACTACAGACTTTATTCGTTTTGGCCACCAAAGAGCCCTTTAATAGGACGACATGGATGTGACAGAAAAGTTTGTAAGGCTTTTAGGGGGGTTACTTTCTTCATTTTTTCTTCTCGATATCAGTTGAACAACAGCAACAATTTAAGGAGGAAATCGATGGTCAATAGAGAAACCAGACAGAAAGTTTAGAGAAGTAACTGTCGTGGTGGTGTAGCTCCGTTCCTCGTGGGCGAGGACGTGGAAGAGGGAGAGTAGCCGGCAGACGTCCTGTGCACGAGCACGAACGCCACCTGATGCTGATTGGCTGGAATAGTGTTGTGTTTGTTTCTTCTTTTCAGAGCCAGGGCTGCGTTCAAACACCAGATCTTTCATCAGCATGTATTGGATTAGAACTGCTGACCCCACCTTTAATGGTGTTTCCATGACAGTCTGACCTTGTATGCCGCACACACTCAGTCGTCTCTGACGGAGCGCTTCACTGGACTGAGCTGATTAGCGTAATGAGCTTTCAGCAGAACCTTAAAAGCCCAAAGAAGAACTATATTTATAGATGTAAACGTATAAGAAATGAATAAGCTTGTTTTCAGCAGACATCTATACAGGAAGTCACGACTGAATAAAGTTAAAGTTAAATAAATATTGTGCTTTTACTCCTCTGTATTTATCTGGCGGCTGGAGTTAGAATGAAACATGAATTATAACATATCAGTATGATTTTTGTGTCTTTCTTTACATCCTGCATGAAAATACAGACAAGAAAAAGGCCATTTCCATTCTTTTTGACCAGCAACGAGCTAAAATCAGGACATGCATGGAATTCAAGTCGAGATTGCTGTTTAATTTCCACATTTAGGTTGCACATTTTCTAATGATTTGAAAATGAAAAGTCACTTTCATCATATTTATGGCAGCGTTATGCATAGAGATGCACTGAAACTTGTTCTTAAACAGAGCTCAGTCTGTGTTTCATCCATTTGATTCCATCTGGAAAATTAAAAAAATAATTTTTGCAGGAATAAAACTGAAAATCTTGTTTGTTTTCCAGGTTTTTGTGTGAATAATCTAAGAGACACAAAAAACAAAAATGAAGTATTAAATCTGTTTGTTACGTATCATGTGGAGGCAAATTGAAAATTTAATGATTTCATTTTAATATTGGCACTCATAGACTTCCATAAATTTTCCCTTGTGGTATTTCACCTTTTGCACACGGGAATAGACAGATTTTTTTGTGGTGTTACAACCCTGAGAATCGTGTGGGAGGAAGTCCTTTTTGTTATCTTTGTTTAGAAGAAGGTGGATGGTGTAAATCTTTAGGAATTTGTTGAGGCAGTGGCCTCGTTGGTGCCCCAGCAGAGGACTGATTTTATGATATTGTCTCATGACTGCAGGCAGCGATGCGTCGTCGTATTTTTGAGTCAAAGAGCTGCAGGGCGATCATCCTGCTGCCCTTTAAAATATAAATGTCCAGTTGCCTTTGGGTCACATGTTCCTGTTGGTGGACACATGGAAAGGAGACTTTCCCACAGTTTTTCTCGGCCCTGAGCTTGTGTGTTTGTGTTGACAGGTGAACAGAAGGCGTCAGGATGCTGTGGCTGCTGCTCTGTCTGCTTCCTCTGGTGGGCTGCAGCCGGATCCTCACCCAGGATGCTGCTTATAAAGAAAGACACGGCCACGGTGAGTCAGAGGACGTCAATGCTGCTCTTTTTATTCATATACGCACAACATCTAATTACAGCCTTCTTCTTCACCTTCACAGTTCAGTCTTAAAAGTTTGTTGCATCGTCTGCTTCTCCTGAGCAAAGCAGCCGGTTAATTAGCGACTCCCTAGTTGATTTATATGTGACTTGATCGGTGTGTTTGGGGTCTTTATCTTTGTGAATCTGGTTCCCAGTCAAGACGTCAATGCATGTGTTAATGATGTTCTTATGACGCCTTGAATCAAAACCAAATCACCAAACTCCAGATGTTGCTACTGCACCGGCACTAGTCCTCCATCATGCTTGGCTGAACCTGGACGAGGTTCTCAGAGCTCATGTTTAGACTCATCGGGCCAAAAGTCCAAAATTCTTCTCACAGTTTGTCGTGATCAGAGCTTTCGGTCAGGAATCTTCAGTAATCTGTCCAGTTTTGGTGACACAATGTCCTTTTTGACTCTCAGCAGCCTTTTCCAAATGGATGATCTTTTATTTAATCTCACCAGAATGTCTCTTATTCATTTTAGATGACAAAGACATTTTCAAGGCAGCCCATATGTTTCAGGATTGAAAGGACAGAAGATGATGTGTTGGTGTGTCCCAACCTTTAGAAAATTATAGGCTGCAAAAGATACTGTACATATGTTGTTTCTAAGTGTTGTACTTAACTCGAGTATTTCCTTTTTGTGCTGCTTTATACTTCTACTGCACTACATTTATCTGATGGCTTGAGTTACATTTTGCATCGTGCAAACACCTCAAACATCTTGATCTTACCAAGTAATCTGTGTCTATTGTTAAAAACTAATAACTTTTCCTGAAAGTCTCAGAAAGAAGTCTAGCTTTATGAATTTTCTGGAATGAGGTGACATCTTTTCAGTCTTCTTTTAAGATTCTCACACTCATTTCTAAAACATTCTTGAAACAAGTTGATTTCTGTGGGAAACAGGTTGAAATAATCCGGTTAGACTGTATTTTAGGACTCAACAACCTGTTAGTTGGTTTTTTGCAATGAAAAACACAATTTTACAATTTACACAATCATGTAAAATAAGTTAAAATCAGCTGACATGTTGATGCATAGGTGATAAATATCCAATAATATGTTATTGTCATTGTGCATAATGAGCACCTTTTACTTTTAATACTTAAATTACATTTTGCTGATAATACTTTTACTCTGTAAACTGTAAAACAGTTAACAAATAAAGAAACCTGAACTGTAAAACAGTTAGATGAGAAATAAGAGCATACATGTCCTCTACAGGCTTCCATAGTTAAAACAGACAGATTGTCACAGTTATATCGGTGTCAAATCTAAATGTTGATTTTTTTTTTCATGAGCTGTTGACTTTATTAGATTTTCACTTTGAACAAAAAATGGAAAACACCCGAGTTTGTCTTTAAATCATCAAAAACTAACATTGAGTTCTTTGGTGGATGAATCCTCACAGCATGCTTAATCAATACCTTTGATGAGACTGACCCAGGCGAGCTGCTGCTGGTTACGTGTGTTGTGCAGATAATAATGCTCAGATCTGATCTCCACTTTAAAACTAATCTCGGAGATACAAAGATCGGCCTTTTTTGGGAACATTGGTAATTTGTTGCAGTTCCATTCATGCTGCATCACAACAAAACCTTTTGTAAAAGTGAGCAGGAGCTCCGTCTGACGGGATCGGGCGCAGGCGGCGGCCAGCTGTGTCAGCCCGTTTTATTTCCGCTCAGCTGGACTTGTCGGCAGCTCATCGATGCCTCAGCAGGGGGGCATTGATGAGCTCGCAGCACGGCTGTTTTTATTTCTGACAACTTTTATTACCTCGTCAATGTCTGTTCATTTCTGCACCCAGTTTAAACATGCGCTCTGTTCTGGGCTTTTTGATCTGGTTTTTGGGGGACGTCTGGACCTCCATGTGTTGACAAAATCAAAATGAAACATTCATTTAAATATCAGAGTGATGGATTTATTGGATTTGTGAGCCTGGAACTGCCTCTGGCACTTGTTCTTCTTCTGCTGAATCCAAAAAGAAGCTTTGTCCTCATTATAATAATCACTAGAAGAACGCTGGAGTGATCAATTAACATGCAGTTGCAAATCATTTGTGAGTGGCACAAGAAAACATACGTGAATGGAAATATGGCGGCCTGGTCGCTACATGATAAGCTGCTGCAGGAAAATTGCTCTTGAATGTGCTGTTTCTATGGCAACAACAACCGTGACTAATTATGCAGCAGTTTTAAGTGGGTAAATTGCACTTCCTGTGGTTTTTTTTAATATGTTGATGGTAAGATTTGCTGAAATGAGTGTCATATGGATTTGACACGTGGCCTGGAGGAGCCACGTCAAACTACCAAACCCCATCATGAAAACTGGTCATTTTATCATGTGTCGTGTCATAGTGGAAGACGACCTCTTCTCTAGTGCATGTGCTGCTGTAGGAATAGTGCTGCTGTTCAATTACTAGATAATTGCTTGACACATTATTTCATATCCAGATGTCTTTCTGTCTGTCTGTATTGTGTTTTGACGTCAAACCATGAGCACTCGTCCTCCCAACTCTACAAACTGTCTGACCCGATTCACCAAATCACAAATTGAACCCATCCCAGAGTTTGTTAATGTCAACGAGAGGAAGCCTCGAGGAAAGAAAACAGTCTTCTGATGAGCATAACATGACTTTATATTTATCTTTTACCCTTTTTTTTAAGTCTCTTTTGCGTCTTTGTGGTCATTCTGTGTCTCTTTGTGGTTGTTTTGATGGACTTTCCAACAAGAAATCACTTCAAACAGAGGCTCAGGGGCCCTCTGACCCCCGGGCCTGTGCCTGGTAGGGTACCATTTTAAAACCTTGAACACAGAAATAAAGACGACTAAATACCTGTACCTGAAGAGCTAAAACATGCAAAATCAGTGGTTATGGTCCTTTTGATATCATTCAATGTCACTTATTAAACGATTAAGATTAATAAGAATTACTCCCCCCCTGCTACCTTATGTCCACTTTGTGCTTTGATGCAATTAAACCCA
This sequence comes from Maccullochella peelii, assembly GCA_002120245.1. Lineage (NCBI taxonomy): Eukaryota > Metazoa > Chordata > Actinopteri > Centrarchiformes > Percichthyidae > Maccullochella > Maccullochella peelii. Next base: position 67,859 of record LKNJ01000995.1, read on the forward strand.
GACTTAATTTCCTGTTCAAAATAAACTGGATGTTACAGACGCTGCACAGCGCCTGCAGTAAATCCGTTACACTCGGGCCAATCTGATTTGCTGCAGGTATGAATTTGTCCGTATTTTTTTTGTGCCTGGCATGCGTCCTTTCTTTCTTTCTTTGTTTCTGAGAAGTGGAGATTGTTGATTGGAAAGTTCCTGCAGCGTGGCTCATTGAGCTTCTTACAGGCCTTTGTTTCCCTGCTGCCCTCAAACTGCAGCTCCGTGTGTTCTCTGATGGATTACTGCTACGATCTGTGAAGGTGAAGGGCACGTGATGTCTCGCTGCTTTAATGTAGTCTCATGGGCTTTTTCCTTTACATGATAGCCGGGACAAAAAGGCAGAAAAACAGCAGTTTGACGAAACAGTCTCAGCTCAAGGTTCACTTACTAGCTTGTTATGGAGCAACATGGTTCCACGACAACTGAGCAAACTTCATGACCGCGTGATATGGTTGAGGTCGGATTTGTGGGGGTACTTTTAAAAAAATCTTCTAAAAAAATGTCTCAGTTGGGTCCAGAGATCAGTCTCACTTCCACTTCTCTGCCTCCATCGATGTGTCAGTCTGCGCAGGCAGGACTGTTAGGACTTCCTGCTGTTTTCAGACGCCGATCAATTTTCCACTGTTGGTCTGACTCAGTCCATCTATGGACTAGATAATTGAATGTGTGTGTGTGTGTGTGTCGGCATGTGTGTTTGAGGCAGAAATGGATGAAATTAGGAAATGGATTTTGTGGAAGTGAGTGAGAGGAGAGGTGACAGTTGGATCATTGATTTTTTTTTTTTTACCCCTCCATTATCTGGTCTGTCTTTGCTCTCTCGTTAGTGTATTTTCCTTCAACAAATCCCAAATGCCCAAGAAGATGAGTGAGCAGACTTTGTATTTACAGTCTGATGATTTGGCTGCGATGGCTGATGAGACCAAGTGAGACAGAGTGTGTTTCCTGTCAGGATCAGTTAGTGTTTTTGTCTCCTAACGTCACATCATGTGGAAGCAGCCCGGGAGGTGTCATGGAGGAATTAATATATATATTTATATTTAGCCTCCTCCTCCTTGTGTTTTTTGGCGCTGCATATTCAGTCAGCCAGTGACGACGAAGAAGACACTTATGGTGTATCGTGAAACAGTCGGTTATCTTGTGAAATACATTTAAAGGATCTTAAAGATGAAACAACGTTGTGTTCACATGAACCTGTATTAAATCCAAGCGAAGACTGATAGCATGAAGTCAGGATAAATCCAGAGCATCATCTTTTTCTGGTGACACTTCCCGGCCTCCGTACAGGAGATATAAACCTGTAAAGAACCGGTGAGCAGACTGTAAAACAGTGCAGTGATCAGGTTTTAGGTCACCTGAAGTTCACTGTGATGAAGTTCGCTCTCCTCCAGCTGCTCCCGTCCTCCGTCTCATCTACATCTTGCATTTATTTTCTAATTCTGCAAATTAGAAAGACAAACAGATTGCAGTGTTCTTGTGGTTGTTGCAGTTCACGACTCTGAACGTGGTCTACAAGCTCTTTTCTACTCAGTAAATCATCTTGTGAGCCAACATACGGTCCTTTTAATTATTTCTGTCTCAGGTACAGAGCCAGAGGCGTCCGTGTCGACGGGCTCACGCTGACCAGCCTTTGTGATTTATTTTTTTGTTTGTTTTCACAGAGGAGGTTGCCGTGACGACGAGGCCTCACATCTACTACTGCCGCTCGCCCAACATGGAGGACTTCACCTGCTGGTGGCATCCACTCGACAACCTGACAGACGCAGAGCAGGTCACATACGCCCTCAGCTACTCCAAAGAGTGTGTACACCACACACACACACACACACACACACACACACACACACACACACACACAAACATTAAGTATATTTTTGAGGTACTTGTATTTTACTTAGTTTATTATTTGCATCTCAGAGAGAAATAGTTTCTTTTTCACCACTCGACATTTCTTTAACAGCTCTAGTTACGTCACTGATAATACGATGATGCAACATTAAATACCTAAAACTATGCAGAAGTACTAGCACAGTTTGCAGTAGTACTGTAGGACCAATAGAAATAGAGGACAGGGTGAGGAACAGGAAACATCTCCATGACCCAAAGAGATGGCACGTATTAACTTTTATAAACTCCACCGTTCACAGTAAAGGGCCCAAACATGAGTGTCCAGACTACGTGACTGCCGGCCCCAACAGCTGCCACTTCAACAGCAGCCACACGTCCATATGGATGATCTACTGTATGAGCGTGACCGCCGTCACCGCCCGCAGGAACTACACCTCCCAGGAGCACTGTCTGGACGTGGCAGAGATCGGTAAGGATGTGCACCAAACTGTAATTTCAAAGGAGATGGTGGTGTTCAGGAGTCAGAACAACGTGGACAACAAATCACTGGGTTTGAAATGTTGATTCAAACTCATTTTTCAGTGTATTAAACTCCTGAAACACCTCTAAATTATACAGTCACTCCTTCATTGAGTGATGTTTTATTTAAAGCCAGTTTAAGAGATGAATGCATTGATTGGAAAGCTCTTATTTTGGAGGAGATTCTGTGTGAAAGCAGCATGAGGCCTCGGCCGGTAGTCAGCCTCGTTTATTGGGGACTGAGTGTGTTGATTCTGCCTCCGTTGGTCCGCTGCCTGAGCTGGTCTGGGATGCAGCAGGGTGCGGGTCTGCAGAGCAGGGTGCGGGTCTGCAGAGCAGGGTGCGGGTCTGCAGAGCAGGGTGCGGGTCTGCAGGCAGGGTGCGGGTCTGCAGTGTGTCTGGGTCATGTGAAAAAGCAGCAGACGTGTGTGTGATTCATCAGAGCTAATGTGTGTAAACCTGCAGCCTCGTGTGTGCGTCCATGTGACCGCTTCAGTGATCTTCTGTTCATCTCAGATGCCGGAGGAAGTCGGAGACGTCGCTCTTATCACGGCCCTGCAGCGAACACGCAGACAGAGTTCAGTGCAGGGCGGCGGCCTCGCCTTCACGCAGACTGCTGTGTGACTGAAAGGTCACGAGTTCAGTGTCAGAGAGCATTTATGTTTTTCATCATCAATCGATTCTTAAGTCTGTAAAATGTTAGAAAAGGCCGAAGTGACGTCTTGATGTCTTGTTTTGTCCAACCAACGAGTCAAAAACATGAAGATCTTTCATCAAGTAAAACAGAGAAAAGCAGCAAATAATCCCACTGGAGCAGCTGATAAATAATCGATCATCATGAGCTGTTGATTAACTTTCTGAAGACTGACTAATAGTTTGACCACTACTTGCAGCCTGGTTCTCATATCTCGTATCTATGCTGTTATAATGTTATATATTATATAACATTTAGGCGTATTTTCAGTGGCATGGTAACATTTGGAGATGTTTTGTAGTGCTGCTGGAGATGCTCGGGACTGAACTCCGAAACTTCAAATCACTTCTGTCTATCAATCTGAAATTTGGAGCACGTGTTATAGACATGTTGAGGGAGAGATCATGGGAATTTCAGCCCGATGGCCCGTTTTGTCACCGAAAAGGAACAAACAAAGCGTGCATCTTCCCTGCACCAGTTTAAATGTGATGGGTTCAGGAGTCAGAACAATGTACCAATTCAAATTTAAACCCCAGAGAATCATCTTTGCAGTGGTAGCATGGGCGTGCATCAGTTCTGTAGGGAATCAGAAACAGTTTAAAATTGAAAGAATGGATGGATGTACACATATATGCATATTATTAATAAATGAACCCCAGGAGTTTTTCTGCTGCATGAATACAGGATAAGAACCAGAGTCCTGCTTTGTTTCAAAGACTTTAACTACATGTATGAATTAATAATGATAAAACATGCTGCGACTGTATTCACAAATCATCTGTGTGCATGCGAGCACATGACCAGGTGATTAGTTCCAGTGCATTGTGGGCCGGAGAAATTTCTAACCATGCAGAAACATTGAAAAGTGTCTTTTATGACCAAAGAAGCTTTTTCTTTATGTCTTCTGACTTCCTGTGAACGTGTTTCTGTGTGTGTTTGTGTCGTCCACAGTTCAGACCGAAGCTCCGGTCAACCTGACCTACATGCTGACGGATGCCGGCGGGGATGAGATGGGCCACAACGCGCTGCTGTCCTGGACATACCCGGTGCCCTCCGACCTGCAGTACGGGTGGATCACGCTGGAGCACGAGCTGCAGTACAGACGTGTTACTGAGCCCGACAACTGGAAGGTGCACACACAAAAAATACACTCACTCACCTGAGCGCAGATTATTACTTCAGCTAAAGAAAAGACGTGTGAAGAAAGATGAAGAGTCTCTTTCTGCGTCGGATTTCCTGTTAAATCGATCCAAAAACAGATGTAGTGGAGTAAAAAGTACAATATTTATTTGGGTGGTTAGTTAGGCGAAAAGGCAAAAACCACTTTGAGAACATTTTAATTTGAAAAACAAGTCAAAAATAAGGGTTGCATGACTTTCCTCCTAACAAATCCCTTTATGGTCATTTTAACATGTTACTATAAGGAGTAGAAAACACTTTCATTATCAAATACATTGGAAAGACCTGAATTTGGACCTTTTTAAAATTAACTTAATATTTCAATAAAGGTGCAAATTCAGGTTGTAATATATTTAAAGGGTTTTTGTGTTTTCTGCTTCAATTAAAGGTTTTTTAAGGGGTTAAAAAAAGCTACAAATATACCACATAGCATTAAAACATTTTCTGGCTTGTTTGAAGAATTAACACTCTTTAGTTTTCATGTTAGTTGGTTCATTTTAAGTGGATTTTACCCTCAAACTGGGCAGAAAGGTCCTTCCTTACACTAATTATCTCATTTAAAATACCTTTATTACATCACTATCAGAGGTACTTTAAGGTCAAAAAGGAAGGAAGGAAAAGTCCAAATGTATTATAAATATAATACTAATATATATTATATAAATATATCTGACGTGATGTTGGTGTTTGTTGTCGGCAGGTGAAACACCCTCTGCGGGAGCCTCACGTGGAGCTGCTCGGCCTCCCCGTCGGAGACTACGTGGTCCGAGTTCGCTGCCGGTCGCATAACGACGGCCTGTGGAGCAGGTGGAGCTCCACGCTGCTGATGAGCATCCCCGCCAGGCCGCCTGCAGGTACGCAGGGTTTCCATGACGATAATGATTCACACGGTCTTATTATGATTAGTAGCCTGGTCGTTGTGGTTTTTATTGTTCAGTTCATATTTATGACGTCGTTTTTGCGATGAAATTTAACAGAAGTGAAAGTTTATTGAACCCAACAAAGTGCACGCTGAACCAGTCAGCAGAATTGTTTATTTACAGCGAGTTTAGCAGCTTTAAATGAGCTGCTGTTTTCTCATCCTAAAAAATCCTAAAAACTTCAAATCCATCATTTGTCGTATTGCAACTTAATTATCTGACTATATTCTGCAAATAATTAGAAATATTCTAGATATTCTTGAAATAAGAATAAGCTGTTGTCTTTACCTGGATTAGGCACGTTTTCTGCAGGTGCAGGTAAACTGCTGGTGCGGATCCTGGTGTCAGCAGTCGGTGTCGTCGCTCTGCTGGTTATCGCCTTTGGTGTTATTCCACAAAGCAGGAGGTCAGAAAACACACACACACACACACACACACACACACACACACACACGTAGTAAGAAACTTCACTGTTTCTCTGCTGATTTACAGTTACAAATAAAAACTAATACTCTTTAACATTAATAATGCAGAGTTTATTGTTGCTTACAACCAGAGATTTACATTTTTATATCTTTCTGTGCACCAATTTCACCCTTCAGAATAAAAGACTACTTCCTGCCGCCCATTCCAAAGCCACGGATCATCGGCATCGACCCGCTGCTCTTGAAGGTAACACGCACACACACACACACAGACACAGTGTCTTCAGGGTCATGGTGTAACTATTTCTTCTGACCTTGTATTTCCATTTCTTTATTTCCTTCCCTCCTTTGTTCACCCACCATTTCTTTTCCTCCTCTCATTTCCATTTAATGTCTCCATCTTTTCTTGTACCTTTCATTGTTTTCTTTCTCTCCTCTCCTTCCTCCTTCCTCCTCCCTCCTCCCTCCTCCCTCCTTGTCTCCTTACTTGTAATTTCACTCCTTCTCTTGTCGTACATTTTATTAAAAAACTCCTTCCTCTCCCTCTTGTCCATGCCTTTCACCCTCAGAAGGGGAAATTGGACGAAATCAACCGTCACTTCAGTAACTTCCACAGCTACAGACCTCCGAGATACACTGAGGAGGTTTGGGACCAGGTCAACTCTGACGACGTCTATCTCACACCGCCGAAGGACTGCAGCGTCCCCGCCAACCCGACGGACAGGGAGAAGGACGCCTTAATGGTTCCATGTGATCTGACGCCTTTGGCCGCCCATCAGCAGCTCACAACCCAAAACCTGACCTCGTACATGCAGAGCCTGTCGCCCTACTGCTCCTTGCCTCCCGAAGCCTTCACCCCGTCGCTGGACGTGCCTTCCGCGTGGCCGAGGCCAGAGATCGTGACGCTGCCGGGGACGGAGTACAGCCTGATGGGACATCCGGGCCTCCCCAACGCTGTCCTTGCTCCTGACGCCACCGCCGTCACCACCAACCACTCGCAACAGGATTTCTACACCTGCGTCCAGCTCATGAATGAAAGCGGCGAGGTGCATCTGGTGCCGTGCCTGCCGCCGGCGTACTGCCGGGAGTTCCCGCCTCTCCCGAGGGTCGATTTAGAAGCAGAGGAGAAGAAGAAGAAGCTAGCCGAATACCAGGCCAGGACAAATGTGATGAACCGGCCGACAGATGGCGGCGAGGCTGAGAGGAGCGAGGCGGGACAGAGATCCACGAAAACACAAATAATGTGAGAACTGCTGAATGTGCTGAAACATGGAGACTCTGCTCCTGTTCTCTTCTTTCCCACTTCTTCTGCTTGACTTCAAAACAGGAAGTGAACCTGCAGGACATCAGCCTCGATTCTTAGCTTGCAAAAGTCAAGTCAACAAACAGATTTTTGTGGACAAAAAGTACAATGCAGACTCTTCGACGCACCAGTCCTGGTGCCATGAACAGCGTTGTGTTCAGGTGACCAACACGCTTTTCGTTGTAAAAGTTCCTCTGGACCTCAGCTTCTTGGTGTTTTTGGTAACTCTTGTCACCTGCCCAGAAACACTGATACTTTAGGGGACCAAACCAGGTGTTGTTAAAGCTGCAGTCGCCAAGATTCGATGTAAATATCCACATATGCTCGAGCTAATTTCAGGTGAATCAAACCTTGCTTAACAAGCAAACAAGCGCTCCGTCTAGAAGAAGCTGTGTAACGGTGTCATGTTACATGATTTATGGGTAATGAAGTCTTGAGGAGAGTACAAAGTTGCCTCGTGCAGCTTTAAATAAAATAATCTGCATAAACACTAAATGCTGCTTCTCCCAGACCGTGATCGTCTCTGCAAAGCTCCACATTCAGGATGTCTTTCTCAGGAAACAGGAAAACAAAAGTGCAATGCCATTCGATGTCAAGGACTTGGGTTGTTTCAGGTCTGGAGGAGAGAGATAAACTGCTGGCTTTATTTAGCATTCAGACCCTCTGTTCTTTTCTCTCTGTTAGTGTGTTTACACGCATTAATATTCCAGATGTTAGCCTCACCTCGTCCTAGTTTACACGAGACAATAAGCTTCTTTGCACATTCTTTAGTTGCCCTGCTGTGTTAATGCTGGAACTGTAGAAGCAGAAAGTACCTCTTATATCACCCTGTCCTCTAGTTCCCTCCCTGATTTTTATTTGGATAATATTTGATTATCCTGAATGTGAGTGGAGTATTAATCCGCATGTGAAGACACTGCGTCTCACTCGAGTTATTCCAAAAAAGGAGTAAACAAAAAAACTTTCCCGCCCTCCTCAGGAAGACGTAAGCTGTGAATTTAAGCTTCCGTTTCAGAATATCTGTGGCTTTCAGACTCATGAGGTTCAACAAACGTCTCCACTGTTGTAATATAAATGTCCGTCACTGTGTTGTTTTGTGAACTCTCCAAACTGGACGAACAAACAAAGAGATTTGTTCAAAACGTGGTACAGGAAGAAGAGAGAAAAAGAATAATGTATTTTTTTATAATGGATTATTTAAGTCCTGTTTAACAAATTTAACACTATTACAAAACGTATTTGTATGTTACAGAGATGCTTAATGACCGACCTCAGGTAGGGTTTTCTTTTATTCTAAAATCGAATTAAAGGAGCAACAAGAACCAGTATTTATAATCACGTAACAATACTAGTTACTGAAGAGGAGGTGGCAGAATGGGAGTAATCCAAAATGAATGTGAGATCCTGACCTCTTATCCCAACCCCTCAAGGTCTTCTAACACGGTACTTTGTTTGCTTGTTGTCCCCCTCACTCGTACTGGAAACTCCGCTATCATGGAAAGTTTATTGAATTTCAAATTCAAACACAGAACCACATCATACGAAGCCCAACAACACAATCCCCGATCAACCAGACAGGAGAAAGAAAAAGATAGACCCACAAGGATTTCGCAAATTAGTCCGCTGATGTACGAAAACGCGACAGCTGTTTTTGCGCGCAACTATGCAACAACGATGACGTCATATAAAGCGACAAACGGGCGTCATTATTTGTGCGATACTGCAACAACAGTTAGCATTGAGGAGCTCAGTAAGACCTGGACTTCATCCATCTTCATCCCCGGGGAAAGTTAAGCATATACCCCGTGTACTCACTGGTTCCCTGTTTATTATTACACTTTTCTACCTCATGTATTAGGCTATAGGATATTCTCTCAAAAGCCGCCACCTTACCCGGTTCTGAGATCCATTCCTGGAGTAACGGGCCTTCTACAGCTTTCCACTTTCCCACTATCGTCTGTTTAATCATAATACTTTTACAATATGGTCAATGTGTTGAGGGTTTCCAAGCATGTACACACCAGGACAGAACTCATGATCCACCCCCGCGTTTTGGTGCATCGTCCTGAAAATGTCCAGCTCCACATGTTGGCTAAAATACTAGAAGCACCAAAGACGAGCCGCTAGCATTTGTCCAGCTGGGAACTTGCTTTTCGACACCAGCAGTTGCATCACAATGATTTTGGACTAAATACTGTCACCGTCAGTGTATTCACATTCTTTGAGCTGTACCGTTCATCAGATTGTTCAGAGGTGGATTAAGGCGCTAATTCAGATGGAGTCGAAAGAAGTAGACCACTAACTATAAAACACCTGTCTTTGTAAGCACCTGTGATCCTGGGAGCTCAGACAGCAGTCATGTCGTGCCAGCACTGTATCTTTGTCATGATGTTGCCGTTAGATGTCGTGCTGTTATCAGTTCTTGTGCCTTTTCTTTGTCACAGAGCAGTATTTGTTTGCTATTCCGACTCTACTGTGTTGACATCTCAGCCAACGTGCCACACAAGCCTGGAAATGCTTTCATGTGAGCAAAAAGTGGTTCACTTTGAGTATAAAAGTATAAAACCTACTCAGTGTTTTTTTTTTTTATTGTGACAAAACCACTAAACAGGGTTTCATCTCAACATGGAGCCTTCTTGTCAGACAAAAAGCACTTTGGATTCAATGCAATAAGAAGTGAAAAGGCAGCTTAAACGTGTTTCATTCATAACACACGCACAACTTTTTGGGTTCTGTAAACTGTTTCTTCGGAGGTCGCGGTGGTGGGTGGATCAGTGAAGCCTCTTTCTTTCGGGGTTTTGGTTAAAACCTAAACATCAGAGGAACTGACTGAAAAACATTGGCAGAGACGATGTCGTTCAATATGAATGACTGATATTAAAAGGTTAGGATATTGATTGATATTAAACCTCGTAGCCTGCTGCCTTCACCGCCACACCGCCCACCAGCGCTACCAAATGGTTTTCTTGCTAGTTAGCTTGTGGCTAACTGTCCCCATTGGTTGAAGGCTGCTGAGGAAAAATAGCTAAAAGTAATTCATCTTTTTAATGTTACGTTAGAAAGTGTCCCCCAAATAATGGCTTGTGTTTAGCCACAGCTAGCTAGCTAGTTTAAAGAAATAAATGTCAAATTTGCCATATTTTACACTCTGATTAGATTGATTTTCAGCAAATAATCTAAAAATCTAATTTTTAACGTCTTTAATTCACCTCTACAGAGGTGTTGGTTAAAATATCGATACGCGATCAAAACTATAAAGAACTGAACAACTTTTGATGTCGGCTGCTCAAAAGGGGAAAAGTTCTGGAAATGAAACACGAAGCATCAAGTGGCTGTTTGTTTCTTTTCTGTTTGTTGGATACTGGATTATTGTGTTGTCAATGATTTGCTGTCTGCTCAAAGCACTTTTCTGTTATAGTGAATAAAGTCTCTTCATATTCCTCTATTTAAGTATTTGTTTCTAGAGACGCACGCACAGATAAAAACACAGCAGCAGGTCAAAGAATAAATACGACAAAGTGAAAATATGTCTCAGGAAATGGAAACGCTAATGGTATAAAACATGCCATGGTACCACGTAGTTAATTGATCAGGTTTCTTATCTGCTGGAAACTGTCAATAATTGGAATTTAAATGGTCACATCTGAAAATAATTGTTATAAACATAAACTGGCACTTAAAAAAATGATCTATTGACCTTAAAAAGCTCAGCAGTCAAACCTCACTGAACTCAAGTCTCATATTACAAATAAACAATACACCAGGTTAGTGTGTGTGTGTGTGTGTGTGTGTGTGTGTGTGTGTGTGCGTGTGTGCGACTGCATTCTGCGGTTATAAATAGCCGAGGTGATTGTCAGCTGACTTTAGATAAACACACACAAGCAGCGTTCGAGCTCCGAGGCCAAAGTTGTTCCTGTGAGACAGAATCGGCTTTGCAGAGACAGAAATGTAACGAAAAGTAAAAAATTAAAGTTAACTGCAGTTTCTGCACCAAATTTTAGCATTTTCGGCGTCTTTTTCAAGACTAAATGGACGACAAGAGGCAAAAAAGATCCTAAATAAAGATACAATGATTTTTAAGCATTGTCGAAACTTCTCTGATTCTCAAATGTGGTTTTCTTAGTTTGCTATGACAGTAAGATGAATGTCTCTGGATTTCAACGGGAACTTCTGACTTTTTATAGACCAAACGTGTCCTTCATGTCTCAGTTCACCAAACTGAAAATCACAAAGACTGCGTATCCTGCAGAGGAACACTGAGAGTTACTTTACCCACTATTTGAGTTTTCAACGCTTCAGGCAGAAAAGAAGTATAGAAGGACTGACATGAAGTGAGCTAAAATGGGAAAAGGGAAGAAAAAGGAGAAATTAGGGGGATGAGGAAAAAGATGAAGATGGAAACAAGGACACAAGTAGTAAAAGTAAATCAAATACTTTAAATAATTACAGATGGAAGGAAGGACAGTAGGAAAGAAAGAAGGAAAAAGATGGAAGGACAATGAGGATGGGATGAAGAAAGAAAAAGGGAATTCGGGAAAAGAAAAAGGGAAGGACAGAAGGAAAGAATTAAAGAAGGAAGGAAAAAAGAAACGGAGGAAGAAAGAAGGAAAAATAAGGAAATAAAGGACACAGAAGGAAATAAAATCTGAATGTGTGGAATAAAAAGTGAAATATTTCTCTCTAATTTGTAGTGAAGGAAAAAATACTCTACTGGAAATACTCGAGTAAAGTACTATCTGTAACTGCGGCTTTACTGGAGTAAAAGTACTCAGTTACTTGCAGCTCTGGTGTCGGGTGACACCCCCCCTCTGCAGGGGGGGTGAGGACTCTGAGGGTGGGGGGACTCAGACTGTGTCAGTCTGGCCACTGTCAACTTCACTGACACTGTGAGCAACCGCCCGCCATCAGCACGAGGTAAGAACACACACACACACACACACACAGATGTGTTTTATATAAAGCTGGACATTTATTTTCTATTTTCGTGAGTTTTCTCGCCTCTGATTAGTGTTTTTAAAGCTTGAAGCTGTGTGGCCTTTCAGTGTGCTGCTGATCTCAGGCCTCAGCTGTCGCTCGGGTTAAAAATAGATCAGCTGGAAGGCCTCATGTCTCACACACACACACACACACACATTATACATACACAGATTTACAGCAACATCAGTTTGTAGATTTTTTCTTTTTTTATAAAGTTATTCACTTCCTTGCTGAGAGTGAGATGAAAAGATTGATGCCGCTCTCGTGTCTCGTGATATGAAGCTACAGCCAGCAGCCAGTTAGCTTAGCTTAGCATAAAGACTGGAAACAGGGGGAAACAGCTAGCCTGGCTCTGTCCAAAACTCCCTGATTACATATCTTGTTTGTTGGTCTTTACAAAAAAGAGGACCAGACATTCATGCTCCCATCAGGATGAACTGTTGTAACTTTGGTGTCAGACAGACACAATCGTATAGCAATGCTGTCAGTAAAGCATTCAAACTGACACTAAAATAACACTACACATCCTACAACAGTTAGATTTTAAAAGATTTAACTGAAAGTATTGCTTATATGTTATTACGTCTAACTTTACATGAGTGTAGTTGTAGTTACTAACTGTGGCCACAAGAGGGCAGGAAAACTTCTGCTCTGAATATGATGTTAATTCGATATCATTTTGCTGAGGTCGTAGCGCTGTAGCTAGCTAGTTTACCGAGGACTTTCCATTTAACTGCTGCTTATATTAGGACTAGAAAATAAGCAGTGCCAATGTAGAAGCTCACTAGCACCTAGTGCTGCAAATAGACAGTATATTCTATTAAATAAATTGCGTTTTCTTTGTGACCATTCACATTTTTGGATGTAAGATTTAGCATTTAAGATAAAAACATGGCCTCTGTTCTCATCTTATCTCCATTAAAAATAAAGAAATAAGTCCATCTCTTTCCTGTGAATAAATGGTTCAGTTGTAGCAGCTGCTTTCTGCTACTCCCTGTACATTTCATATACCAAATAACAAGTCAGACCAAATCGCTTAGTGATACTTTCAGTGAAAATATTAACAGTAAAACACAAGTCCACCCCGGTTTTTTAAATACAAACTTTACAACCGTTTTATATTAAACAATTTAACCGGAAGTATTGCTTATATGTTATTAAGTCTAACTTTACATGAGTGTGGTTGTAGTTACTAACTGTGGCCACAAGAGGGCAGGAACACTTCTGCTCTGAATATGACGTTAATTCGATATGATTTTGCTGAGACCGTAGCGCTGTAGCTAGCTAGTTTACCGAGGACTTTCCATTTAACTGCTACTTATATTAGGACTAGAAAATAAGCAGTGCCAATGTAGAAGCTCACTAGCACCTAGTGCTGTCCCTCGAGTCTCCCGATTAGCTAGCTGCTTACCGAACCGCTAGCTTCAGCTAGCAAGGCTACCAAAATGTAGCCTACATTTCTTCTTCTACTAAAAAGTTTCCAGTTCATTGCATTATCGGAATAATTCGTGACGCTTCGTTTGTCTTTATATACAAAGAATGACTCCACTGGCACAGTAATAAATGGAAACCGTAAATGTAAAATTCGCTTACTGATACTTTCAGTAAAAATATTCACAGTAAAATACAAGTCCACCCAGGTTTTTTAAATAAAAGCTTTACAATCGTTTTATTTTAAATGATTTAACCGGAAGTATTGCTTATATGTTATTAAGTCTAACTTTACATGAGTGTAGTTGTAGTTACTAACTGTGGCCACAAGAGGGCAGGAAAACATCTGCTCTGAATATGATGTTAATTCGATATCATTTTGCTGAGGTCGTAGCGCTGTAGCTAGCTAGTTTACCGAGGACTTTCCATTTAACTGCTACTTATATTAGGACTAGAAAATAAGCAGTGCCAATGTAGAAGCTCACTAGCACCTAGTGCTGTCCCTCGAGTCTCCCGATTAGCTAGCTAACCATTTAACCGGAAGTACTGCTTATATGTTATTACGTCTAACTTTACTTGAGTGTGGTTGTAGTTACTAACTTTGGCCACTGGAGGGCACCAAACACTCGCTCTGAATTTGGTGTTCTTTTGGTATAAAATTGCTCTCTATGTCGCTGTAGGCAGGTAATTACAGACAGACGTTCCGTTAGAGACACATGCCAGACAGACACAATCGTATAGCAGTGCTGTCAGTAAAGCCTTCAAACTGACACTAAAATAACACTACACATCCGTCTTTTACAACCGTTAGATTTTAAATGATTTAACCGGAAGTGTTGCTTATAATGTTATTACGTCTAACTTTACATGTGTAGTTGTAGTTAACTGTGCACCAGCTCAGCATTTCATAGATGTTATGTCCCAAATAACTGAGACTTTCTCCCCTCTCCTTCTGACTTCAGTCTGACTCTTCACATGTCCTGCTCTGTACATTACATAAGTGACAGGCAGCATTTATATCCGTTATTATTCAGCACATGGTGGTTTTTTCCAGGTTTGGTTTTTAACTTAAACATGATGACTTGTATGAAATTGCAGATCATACAAGAAATATCAAATTCCTACAGCAGCAGGTGATGAAAACACGAGTTCCCGTCCCACACTTTATGCAAAATGGAAATTTACTGCAGCCTAGTTAATGGTTGACTTTTACATGCTGCCTCACTTCTCTGTTTATGGATCAGCTGTCATCATGAGTCAAAGTTCAGTCTGACATTCAAACCCGGTGAAGAGATGATGATGATGATGATGATGTTATTGGATAAAATAGAAATGTGTGTCTTTGTGTAATCCAGTGAAACTGATAGCTGACGCATCAAGAAACGTCATCTCATTGATGCAAAAATCCAAGTTTGTTTTTTTTATCAGCAGGAAGGAGGGAACTTGGTTGCCATGGCGTCGGCCAATGAGAGCGCGGAGCGTGATGATCAGACAGTTCCTGATGGAGAGGAGGGGGAGAGGAGGGTCCGAGGGATCCAGTCCCATTACCTCCGCTGTCCGTCCCCCAGGTAGCAGGCCACCTGAACCGTCTCCAAGCACAACCTGTGTGACATAAAATGACATTTTGTACATTTTCTGTCATTAAATTAAAAAAAAAACTTTTTGATTTTGTATAAGCACTTTATAAAGTTGTCAGGATGCTCAAATGATGCAGCGTAACCAATGGAGCCTTTAAATGTTTTTAGAGTGAAACCTGTTACTCTGATGTTTGATTTGTGATGAGGAGATTTTATGTTTTAACTTTTAGTCACTTTAAATTGAACTGTTGATACGGTTACTCCTCCTCTCTCTCTGCCAGTTTCTCCATGGCGTCAGAGTCCAGGTTCTCCATGATCTCCGGCTCTGACGCTGCGAGCATCTTCATGGAGCCCATCCACCTCTCATCAGCCATCGCTGCCAAGAAGATCATCAGCGAGGGTGAGACAGGTGATGAGACAGCACTGCAACATCGCCTGCAGTAGTAAAAGTATTTTCTTACAGTCAATCAGGAAATAAGTCACCAAGTTTATGGAAGATAACACATGGTAAAGTGGAGGCCCCACATGACAGATAAAGAGTCGGCCTCTACGGGCCCCTAAATGGTTAAATAGTTAATAGTAGTTTGGAACTGTTTTGCCATAAATGCATGATGACTTTCTGCTCGCTGCCCCTCAGACAGCCTCAGTCCGACAGGCTCTGCCACGGACACATTTCGGTCAGTACCAAAAAGCATTATTGAGGTTCAGCACCGACCCTAGTCAGACTGGACTGGCAGGCACAGGCTTGAACCCCTTAAAGATCTGCGGAGTTAGACTCAATTCTAGAGCTGCAACCGTTATTTTCATTATCAGTTAATTATTAAATCTATAAAATGTCAAAAAAATAATGACAAGTGTCCCTCAGAGCAGAACGTGTTTCTTAGGTTTTTGATTTACACTGATATGAAACAGGGAAAAGAAGCTTTCTCACTTTTTAACTTTCATTTTCTCTCCGCTGATGAATCGAGTTTTCAAAAGTCACATAAGTTCTGGTTCAGGTTCAGTGTGACACTGAGAAAGGCTTCGTTTTGTACCGGAGAAACAGCAGTTTAACAGTCCACTCATGAGAATCTGCTTCATCTTCATCTTCACTCCGACACCGATCTCTCGGTCCACATTCAACAACTCGAATTTAGTCAACTACTCCTCAATTACAGTGAATCCACGTTTCATTCCTTCAGCTCATTACCGAACAGAGAGCCGGAGACGTCCTCGGTGGACGAGCAGAGTCCACTGATTGAGGAAATTAGCTCATACGACACATCACAGAGCAGCTCCTTACATTACATTAGTGGCAGCTTAATGGACGACACATGTTTCAACCATAACTCACAGTTTGTTTCCAATATTCTGGGCAGGTTTAGGATTTAGGACCTGGAGTTTGGTCTCAGCCCAAACTGGTCCTGGTCTGCACCCCCAAAGCCCAGCCAGATATGGACCAGGGCTGGCTCATGTTTGGTTGTTCTCATTGTTTCATTTAATATAATTAACAAGAAATAAATCCTTCAGGTTCATGTCGTCATGACTACAAACTGCTTCTGTCCTCCTCAGAGCTGCCGCCTCGTGGCGTCCGCACAGAGTCCATCTCAGAGTCCATGCTGGAAACTGCCGAGCAGCTGATGGTGGAAGACCTCTACAACCGGGTCAGGGACATGATTGATGACCGCAGCCCCTACAACACCCCCTGTGTGCTGGACATCCAGAGGGCCATGGTGCAGGACCGCCTGGAGGCTCCCGTCAACCCCGTGGACGAGGTGTGGCCCAGCATCTTCATAGCCGAGAAGTGAGTCAGGAAACGGAAATATTCAGAATGTCCGCTTACTGGCTTGTTCTGCAGCTTTCAGCCAAACCAATGTGTTCTATGGCAGCTCAGCAAACTCTATTAGCTGATGAAGACCATGTGTTCGGGTTGAAAGCTTCAGTACACGCTAGTCGAACTTCCATGCTCGGTGGCGTCCCATGTAATGCCTCCTCACCCTGCTGCAATATCCATCTTTATCTTTAATATCCAGCTTTAGAGAGCAAGATGGTCCTAAAATGTTGTTTAATTGTTGTTTTCTGTGAAGGTGTTTTTTATTCTTGCTAGAAATTTGCTGGTTTAAATCCCAAAAGCAGCTGATGAGTTTAGAATAAGAAAGCAGGGCCCGTTTGCTCGTCACTGTACGATTATTTTGCATTTTCAGATCTGTTGCAGTCAACAAGGCCCGTCTGAAGCGCATGGGCATCACCCACATCCTCAACACCGCCCACGGCACAGGGGTCTACACCGGCGAGTCTTTCTATGCCGGCATGAACATCCAGTACATGGGCATCGAGGTGGACGACTTCCCCGATGCCGACATCTCGCTGCACTTTCGGCCCACCGCGGAGTTCCTGGACGAGGCACTGCTGACACACAGGGGTGAGAGATGCTTTGGGTTTCTGGCTCCATTGTCTGCACGCTGACAGGAAAGTGGTTTTGATACCCAAAAGCACCACATGAGGGGTGTATTCACATTCAGAAATGTGTCCCTGGAATCACTGAACACTAATTCATTCTATTAATAAGACATTTTATTTCACAATAAGACAAAGAAACTTTAAATTTGACTGAAATCACTGAGATTTTTATGTATTTCTCCTCCACTCGCAGTACATAAGCAGTAATAAAGTTTCTCCATACAAATATTTCAACTTATTTTATGTACTTTATTGCATTTCCAGTTGTTTGCATTTCATTATTTCTGCAATCTTACAATATCAAAATATATTTTTTTTGCTTTAACAGAAAAAAAGGAAAAGAAAACCATATTAAAAACATACAGAAACATATACATAAAAAAAAAGACACGCACAATACAAAGGTATTTGCAAAAAGATAACAATATTAATTATAATAAATTAAAATAATGACTTCAGCTGTATTAAAGTAAATATGAGAACAACAGCTGATCTGAAAAGTCTCCACACTTACGCAACATCCCAGTTTCTGAGAAGTGTTTCATGGACCACACAGAGTGCAGCTGTGTTCCTGGAAGAGTCGCAGTGTTGACTGCCGCTTATTCATCGTAGCTGCATCTGATTCATAAAGTGTTGCCTGAAGACGTCAGCAGCTCCAGTTCCCATCGCAGTGTAATGAAACCACCGACAGCTGTAAAGCCACAGATCACAGCACAAATCAAAACATCTTTTATTGCTTCCTCAACAGAGGATCATCAGACTGAATTCATCCCCACATGCACACACCAATTATATGATAGCATTTACATCATACATTGTATTTTCAGCTTCTGTTGAGAGTTTTGATTTTGAGTTTTGAAGTCCATCTGGCCTATATATCAGCACCACCTTGAGTTTAGTTTATTTACGTTACAAAATGAGGACATTAAATTCACACACAACATTTAAAGGCAGTATGTTAACGTTTGATAAATGGTTTATAACACACTGTAAAGTAAATCACACTGTTATGGTTTGAGATTTTTTAACATTATTAAAAAGCTCTTATAATAACTGTGTGCTCCCTAAATATTTCTTTGTGTTTATGTGAAAATCACTGCTTTGTTTTCTTGCAGGCAAGGTTCTTGTGGTTTCCATGATGGGCGTCAGTCGCTCTGCTGTCCTGGTGGCGTCCTATCTGATGATCTTCCAGCACATGAGCATCATGGAGGCTCTGACCTCCATGAGAAAAAAGCGTGCCATCAACCCCAACGAAGGCTTCCTGAAGCAGCTGCGAGAGCTCAACGAGAACCTGATGGAGGAGCGCGACGATGACGACGACACTCTGAGCCAGTGCTCTGTTATTGATGCACGCGCACGTACTCGCATCTTCGGTGAGGGCGGGGATGAGGATGACGATGATACTGATAAAGAGGAAGAGCAGAGTATGATTGAGGTGAAAGCGCACTCCATCATGATGGAAGAGGAGGAGGATGGAGAAAGTGTGATGAGCAGCGTCGCCTCCTCTGCAGCTGCTGCTGCACTCAAGAGTGGATTGATCGGAGCGCAGAACAACCAGGGATCGACCCACCTTCAAGAAGAAGTTGTTCTACCTGAGCAGGAGGGCAGAGAAGACGGTGACGATGAGGACGGTCTCGACAGCATGATCCATGAGTGGCAGCAGAGGAACGAGAAATACCAGAGCGACGACTGGTGGGAGGCGCAGCTGAACAGCGATTGCGAGGATGGGGATTCTGTCGCCGAGGGAAGACCAAAGAAGACGAAGGAAGGTGTTGACGTCGATGTGGAGAGTGTCACCAGCGAGGACGTACGAGCTATAAAAGAGAAGTTGAAGCGTCGCAACAGACGTCCACCCTCAGACGCGATGTCCACCTCCAGCTGCACAAGTTACTCTGATCTTTGGAAACAGAGGTTGAGGGAAATCGAGGAACAAGCTGCTGCTCGCTACCACAAGAAAGACGAAGTCAGCGAGAGCTCCGCTACAGAAAGTGGAGAAGGAGGAAAGAAGATTGATGACGAAGTGGAGAGTATCCTCTCTGACACCAGCTCCATGTACAACTTTTGCCAGAAGAACAAGGAGAAGATGACGCCTTTGGAGCGTTGGCGCATCAAGAGGATCCAGTTTGGCTGGAATAAGAAAGATCGAGAGGATGGAGAGAAAAGTTCTATAGGAGATGGAGAGAAAGGTGACGGCGAGGGAGAAGCCAAGACCCCATCCTTCCAAGACGTTAACCTGACAGCGTATCAGTCGTGGAAGCTGAGGCAGCAGAAACGTTTTGGGGAGGAGAACACGGATGAGATTTTGGAGTTGAGCCGGGGCGAGGACTCTGCTACCATCAAACGGAGGCAAAGACGTGAGGAGATCCTGGAGCGTTCAAAGAAAACTTTAGAAGAGAGTCAGTCCATGTGTGGCTGGGAGACTGAGAGCTGTGTCAGCGGAGGTACGATACCTCTCTCCGCCTTCTGGGCTGGAGCTGGAGTCACGGGTCCGCAGAGCGTCGCCAATGATGACAACATGTCCATGCTCAGCGGCAGGTCGTCTGTCATATCTTCAGTTTCGCAGGCTCGCAGTGCAAGATCAGCACATTCTGCAGTCCCAGTTCCTCCCATACAACCAGTTCCTCCCATCCTCCCAGTTCCTACTGTCCAGGGCCCTGGGGGTGAACCGATGGTCAATCTGGCCAGCATCCAAAACTGGATCGCTAATGTCGTCTCCGAAACGATCAAACAGAAGCAAAGTGAGATGAGCTTGCCTCCTACATCACGTGCTGGATCTGAGCTTAGCTTTGGCGGTGCAACAAGCGTGGTTTCAGGCCGGGGCATGGAGGATGACAAAGCGTCCTTGTTGAGTGGTGCTTCCTATTCCAGCGCACTGTCGCAGGGTCGCGGCAGGGCAGCATCAGTCCTCTCAGGTGGCGGGTCGAGCAGCATCTCTGGTCTTACTGGAAGAGATTCTGCTCTGGGATCCACTCTTGGCTCCACCCTGGGCTCTAAGAAAAACAAGATCACCACCACCAGCGTCCCTCTCTACAGCCTCTTCCAAGACCAGGTCAACATGGGCAAACTGGACGCCATGGACAAGGAGATCAAGTCCGAGATGAGGGACAAGATGGCTATCTACGAAAAGAAGAAGATCCTGGAGGACAACAAGCGCAGCACTCTCTACAAGAAAAAGAAACCAAAGGAGGACGAAGACGAGGAGGAGGAGAGAAAAAAGAAAGAGGAGGAGTTTCTTGAACAAACGAAGAAAAGGGAGAAGCCTACGAGGAGTTACGGCCTCTCTGGGTGCCTGAATCTCAAACCTGCGCTGGAGAAAGATAAAAACACCAGTATCGACGACTGGCTGAAAAGCGTCAGGCCTCCTCCGAGAAAACCGGCCTCCGGAGCAGAAGCTGACCCATCAGAGGATCGGTACGACGATCTTGATGCCTCCGCTTCCGAATTCGACTTCTCGAGCCGCAGAGCCTCCTACGCTGTCGATGAAGAAGACGAGGAAACTTATGGCGTTACTTCCAGATACAAGTCAAGGTTACAAGATGATCTATCAGGTGAAGACGCAGAATATTCCTGCAACGGGTTCACGCAATCCTCCAGCTACAGCCGGGCAGGGAGGTCGTACGCCGGTTACGACGAGAGCGACGAGGGGACGGAGAGCTACGCCGACCTGTCTGCAAAGAGAAAGTTCGCTCATCACTCGCGATATGAAAGCAGCGAGACAGAAGGGACGAGGAGTAGGAGGGAGGAAGCCGACAACGAGGAGGAGGACGACATTGCTACCTTCATTGCTCAAACCAGGCAGAGGGTCAGAGCTCGGGCCGCCGCCGAGGCTGAAGACGACGAGGTGCTCACAGCTTGGAGGGCGCAGCAGGAAGCGAAATCACAGAGCAGAAGTGAATCTTAGAAGAAGCTACTGACGCAGGAAGATTTTAGAAAATAAAAGTGCCAAAGTGCCAATTCTGCGCTGCTGCTAGTTCAAAGATAGCTCTTTATAACTCACTGTGGAATTTAAATTTGAAGAATTTGTTTCCCACAAACCTCCAAAAATCTTTTGGAAGCAAGTGTTGTGAGGAGGGTTAAGGACTTGTGTTATGCACTATTGTTCAAGAAAAGCTGTAATAACTGTGCTGTCAGCCATTTTGTTAAAGTAGCTATCACTTTTTGGGAATACTGGATGTCTGTATTTGGAAATAAAGCCAGTTTATATCAATATCAGTCAGGAGAATAAGCACTTTTGCCTACTTATCATGCATCAACATTTTATAATGATAAATGTTTAGAGCCTGTGTTATTAATAATGACTTTAAATATAAGTAGTTCATTCCAAAATTAAGGTTTTGGTTGTGCCACCTTTGAATGTAAAACACATTAAGAACATATTTTCATGAAAGATGTGAAAGTCCTGAAAATCGAATCAAATCCCATTTGTACTGTAATTTTATTATTGCAATAAAAGTTCTGATTAATGACGACTCAAGGGTTTTTTTTTAATCACAACATACAAAAACCAGACAAACTAATAATAGTAACAAATGTAAAATATCTTTGCAGGTTAATAATGTGTATTTATATTACAATTTAGAATTTTATCTTTACAAAATTACAGGAAAAGAAGTGAGTGCAAAGACAAACACACAGCAAACTGTGGCTCTATACATTAGAGTCTTGTATACTTACTATATTAGAAACTACAGCAGTTGGAGTTTGTTTTTGTCCGTGTGATTGTGGAGCTTTTCCTGGAGAAGTGATTCATAATTCTGATCATGTTGGTCAAATGACTGTGAAAGACTTGCAGTATATTTTCAGGAACAGCTGTGTTGACGTGGATGTGTGCTTTAAGCTCATTACTCTGCATGACACAGAAATCAGATCTAACCTTACACCGCCATCTAGTGGACACTGGCGGTACTGCCTTTGATAACATGAGATTTGAAGATGTGAAGGATATTTTCAGAATTATAAGGATGGTTTGTGATTTACTGATTATTACTGACTGCTCCGACAGCTGAGGAAACAACACTTTAAGATGTGTATCATTCAAATAAATATAAATTATGTAAAATAAAAGTATTGAGCTTCGGTCAAATTTTAAGCATTTTGTGAAGCCTTTCTTTCACTGTTTATCATGTTTCCCTCCAAACAAATCACTATATTTGGATCAGAATGTAGCCATGTAGTGCAGCGAGGATGAGGATGGGAGAGTGTAACAGCTTATTGTGAAGCCTAACATACCACAGTGGGATAAACCACTACGGGAATGTTGATCTTCAAGCTGAAAGAAGAGTGAAGAAAAGAATAATAATACTAGAAAAACAAGCCAGAAAAACTTCTTTTATAGAGCACATTTTACTTAATGTATGTATGCACACTGTGTCTATAAAATTCATTATAAATACTAATTGAAAAAGGTAGTAAATACACTTTAACTATGTACATTTACTCAGTACAACTCTATGTATTATATAGTGTATTTCTTTCTTCTTATCTTGTTGCCAAAATAAAGAATATCATCTTTCAGGACCTTGGGGACCATTCTGCATTATGAGTACTTTTACTTTTGATACTTTAAGTACATTTAGCTGATAATAATATATCTGTACTTTTACTAAAGTATACATTCAAATGCAGGACTTTCACTTGTGATATTTTTACTTTAAGTAAGGATGTGAATACTTCTTCCACCGCTACGATAAATAAATGTACACACGGTGGTTATTTTAAGCAAAGTAAGACTCTGGTGGGAGGAGAGAAAGAGAGATCATACCTGAAAGATTAAAGTATTACAAACCCGAGGCTGAAAACGTGGCCTTCAGGTCACCAGACTGTGGACTGAGAAATGACGTGTGCTGTATTTCTGCCAATCAGCATGAATGAAATCCTTTCTGGGTGAGTGTGAACGCTCTCATGTCATGGACAAGTGGTTTAGACCTGTCAGGGACAAATGCAGGTTTATTTCCTTCACTCTGTTTGACATATTCCTCAAACTGAGCAGTTAAAGAGCAGTTTTCTCTTATTTCCTACATCATGACGAGCTGGTGGACGGCTGCAGACATGTTGGACAGTCTGGACCTGGAGGAAAATTTGATAGTGTTTCGGGTAATTCAGGCAGTCGGGCTGTTTGGAGATTGGTCAGTACAGGACACGCCAGAGCCAGTGTTGTCTGAAGTCAAAAGAGAGGACGAGAGGGTTGACAGCACTGAAGGGACTGCATCACGTGAGGAGAAAAGTGGTGATAAAAAGGTAGAAGATGAAGAAATGCCAAGGGGTGAAGTGACGATGGAGGAAGACAAAGAAGAGCAGGTGGGAAAGGAAGGAGGAGATCAACAGGTTCAAGACTGGAAAGATAAAAATGAGAGCGAAGAGGGAAAGGAGGAAGAAAAAGAGCAAGAGGACGAGGATTTGCAACGAAGAGAAAAAGAGGAAGAAGTGGAGAAAGGAGGCGACGACGGGAATGTTGAAAAGGAGGTAGAAGTAAGAGAAGAGGAGGAAGAGAGGACAAAGAAGATGGAGGAGGAGATTGACAGACACACAGATGAAAAAGAGGAACAGCAGGAAGGAAAAAACAAAGGTGAAGTAAAAGAAAAAGATGAAGAAATGACGGAGAAAGAAAATGAGGTAGAGGACAGATGTAGAGAAGCGAGAGGAAGAGCAGGTGCTAGGAAACGAGGAAGAAGAAGAGCAAGGAGAGGAGGACAAGAATGAGAAAGAAGAAGAAGAAGAAAGGGAGAAGGAGGCAGGCGAAGATGTAGGCAGTTTAAAAGAGGATGATGAGGAGGTTACGAACAAACTTGGATGGACGGTAGAGGAGGAAGAGGAGAAAGAGCCAGAAAGACAGGATGAAGAACAAAAAAACAAGGAAACTCTGGAGGAAAAAGACGACAAGGAGTTCATGAAAGAAGGAAACGAGGACGATGGAGCAGAGAAAGAAAAGGAGGAAGAAGAGGTAGACGAAGAAAGAAAAGAAAAGCAGGTAGTGGGGGAGTATGAGAAAGCAGTTCAGGAAGCAAAAGATGTAGAGGAAGAACGAAAGACTCATGAGGAAGAAGACATAGGGAGTGAAGAAGAAAAGGAGGTTATGAAGGAAGGAAGTGGAGATGAAAGAGCAGAGAAAGAGAAGAAGGGCCATGATGAAGAAGAGTTTGAAGAAAGAGAAGAAGTGGAGGCAGAGGAGAAAGAAGAAAAGGAGGTTATGGAGGAGGGAAGAGAGGATGACCGAGCAGAGAAAGAAAAGGAGGAAGAAGAGAAACAGGATGAAGAACAACAACTGGTTGAAGGAGGAGAAGAAGAGATGGAGGAAAAACATGAAAAGGAGGTAGAGAAAGAAGAAAAGATGGAGGCCTTGGTAGACAGAGAAGAAAATGCAGAAGAAGAAAATAAAGAGCGTGAAGAGAAACCAAATGATGGACCAGCAAACCAACTCGATAAATCCGATTCCCAAAAATCATCGCCTTCATCACCTCTGCAAGACTCTGAACTTGCTGATGGAGCAGAAACAGGAAATGTCCTCACAGACGAAGAGAAAGCCAGAAACCACAACGGGGACATTTATCCCACATCACCCAGCAATGACAGCGAGAGGGGCGGAGCTCCAACCCCAAATCTACCTCCAATCTCTGCCGAGGCTCGTCTGAATCTGAGAGATCCCGCAGAGGAGGTGGAAACACAACGTTTGGAGGAACACGAGCCATTTGAAACCCCGTCGCCGACATCGCCCCCTCGAGGTGAAAGAGCAGAATCAGCAGCTGACGACATCCGAGATATTACACCTGAACCACAGACAGGTAACCACAAGCCAGACTCTTACTGCTGATTTTATGAAAGTCTTACGGGTTTTAACTTAAGTTGTTTCAACATAAAAATATGAATTTGAATAAGTTGGACAAACTTAAGAAATGAAGTTCAACCAACAGCTATTTAGTCATTTTGACAAGAAATGCAAGTTAGGATTCATTGATTATTGGATTCAGAAGTAATTTAAATGCACAAGAGCAATAAGCTGCTGCACTTAAGTTATTTGTTGCTGTAAGTGCTTAAATGTCTAGCTGGAAGTTGTACACTTTGTTTTACAGTTTGCATAACTGCAGCTATGATTGGCTGGAACACAATTACTCACAGTGGAGATCCAGGCCATGAGAGTTAATTAATTCATCAAAATCTAATTAAAATTCCACAAAGATGACGACTCACTTAATTGCCAAAAGCAAATGATAATTAAAAAACCTCCACAGAGCCGGTGAAATCGCTTCATGTCATGCTATAACCTTTGAAAAGTAATTTTTATAATATTTCCACTTCCAGATCTACAGGCCTCAGGTTGCAGGTGGGAGGAGAAGGCGGCGTTGATGGATGCAGCTGCCCAGCCGTCGTTAAGGGCGCTAACCAGGACGCAAAGAGCTCAGTCCGACCCAAAACTCATCCAGCACAGGAAACCCTGTAATGGAAGTGAAGGAGGACAAAGGAGATGAAGAGGAAGGAGGCAAAAACTCTCACAAGATGGACAGTGAGGCGGACGCAGCCGGCGACAAGAAGAACGGCAGCCGCCAATCATCAAAGTACAAAACTGTGTCCTACAGGAGGATCCGGAGAGGAAACACCAGACAGAGGATTGATGAGTTTGAGTCCATGATGAACTCCTGATCAAGCCTGAAATATTGTCAGAGGGTTTGGTTCTATGGGCCGAATAGCTTCTTGTGATCCTGTGCTTGATGACCCCTAGTGGTTGAGAAAAGTAGTGGACCCAGTATAGAGCCTTGTGGTACGCCATATTGAAAGTCTCTTCTTTGTGATGAGAAGCTTTTAACTGAGACAAAAAATGAATGAAAGGCACTAAGTAAATACATTTTATTACATATTTATATAGCACACAAAGGTCACAGGTTTGAGGTCTCTTAACAAAATATATTTGGGAAGAAACTGATATAAGTGATACATTTATAGTTGACTGATGTAATGTAAATTTTACAGTCTGATAATCACTATTGTATCATATTTATTGTTGAATTTAATGATTTTAAAAGAGCTTACAGAGCATTGTACAGATTTTTGTTTTGTGTGTGTTATTTCTCAGAGACACCTCTGCAAAAGCAGCAGACACTAACAGAGTTAATTTCATCACTTTAAGAGACATTGATCTGTATGTGTTTAAACCCCAGAGAGTTGATATAACTTTTCATTTTGACAATATAATGGAGTTACTACTGGCAGAACTTCTCTTCTACAACTTACTACTACTTCTATATTTTAATTTCTAGATATACGATTTTGTTTTTTATATTTTCTGTACTATCATACTACTATATTTTTATGATCTTTATATGATTGAAATATTTTATATTACTCTGTATTATTCTATGTTATTTTATACTATCATATTTAATGCCATAAAGAATAATGTGAAGATGTAGGTGTATTTTATAACAACTCACCAACCAAACACAAAAAACAACAACATTGCTTTCTGGTAAGCACCACGACTACAAAACTGCTTTTATTTTTTCCAAACTTAACTAAAAAACACGCTATGAACACAAAATTATTATTATACATAAACGAAATAAACACATTAAATAAAATACAAAAGAAGATAATGCAATTTCTTCTGAAGCAGGTTAATTATATGTACAGGACATGTATTGTTATTCGTAAGCTTCAGAGACCCAATATAAGGACTACAAATCCCACAATCCTCTGCCCCTGTCACTGACGTCACCCGGAGCCCGGACCCGGCGTACCTCTGTCAGCACCGGTGTGCGTTTGGCGACAAAAGACTACTTTTCGGAACAGTTAGCGACATTTTGTCGACGCCAGTATTTTGGGGGACTTTGTCACAGGTAGGTTTATCGGCGAAGTGACAAATCTACAAATGTAGATTTTATTCAGAGTTTGTAGTTGAAACGGCTTCATTTCTAACGTTGAAGTTGGCTAGCTAGCTAGGTGGCTAACAAGATGGCTTCGTCTATTTACTGCGGAACAATAACAAAGAATGACTCACAGTGTTAACTTTAAAGTGGCAGATGTGTGTTTGGTGTTATTTCGCGTCACATTACAACTGGACATACATGTAGTTTAATATTTATTGAATTTAAGAGAGGGCTCAGCTGATCTTAACTGGTGCTGGTGTCTGTAGTTGCTAGTGATGACACCGCCGCTGTTACTGTCCGTTGGAGGAAGAGGAAGAGGAAGGAGGTGATGATGATGACATGCAGTTAGCTGGCTGGCTGCCTGGCTGACGGACGGACGGACGGACGGACTTGAGTGTGTGTGGTGTCGCCCCACAACCAGAGCAGGATCCGGGACGACGAGAGGCGAAGATGCCGCGGAGAAAACAATCCAACCCCCAGCCGGTGAAATGTGAGTTTAACTGTCCTCCTGCAGCTGTTTGAGTCTGCATCTGGTGTCTAACGAGCGGCCTTTCTCTCTGCAAACCTTAAATCACTGTCAAAGTTTAAGGAAGTGGCTCTTTGTCCACTTTAATGTGCCTTTTTTAAGTTTTCAACTTTTGAGTTTAGCCCAGGAAACAGCCATACCAAACGTTGTCTAACTGGTTTAACATATTGACTTTGCAGGGTCGGTCTCTTCCTCATTGTCTGTTAGAGAGGAAGACTGTTGGAGACATGTTGTCCTTAAGTAGATGTTTCTTATCTCATCCTGAATGTTATGGCTCAGTTGGACTCGCCACTTCCTCTCTTCCTCCTCTCTGCTTCCTGTCTCCACTTCCTCTTCGCAGGCCTGTACCTGACCTCTCTCCGCTCCCTCCTCTGCTTCCCGACGTCATCCTCCATCCTTCCTTTCTTTCTTTCATTGCTTCCTGTTTGACTCCTGTCTCATTCCCTTCCTTTTTACATGTGTGCCCTAACCTCACAATTATCTCTGTTTTTATTTTAAAAGTGCTGCTCTGCGAATTTCTTGTTGTTATTTCTTAATTTTGTCTCCATTGTCTGCGCTCAGGGTTCATCCCATGGTGTTCCAGCTGTGCCCTCCTCATAAATAACCTGTGTGTTTACATGCACTTAACTAACCAGGTTTCAAACAGCTTTCTCCAGTAAGAAGTTTTCTTAAGCGTCATGTATATGAGAATCTCGGTTTCAGTAATTGGGGCTGGGATTAGAGAAACCTGATTTCCCCAGCTAGTTTTCTCCTGAGGAACGCCAATTTCTTGACCACAAAAACACTTAGTAGCTTCTATAAGTCTATAAGCTTCTATAAGTCAGAAATCTGACTACTGGCCTGCTGCATGTGTGCACAGTTTCTACTGTAACCTTCGGCATGTTTGCTGTGGACGTTGCATTTTTCATTAAGTACCTAACTAATGAATTCACTAAAATATCGCATTATCAACACAGTTCTGACTTTCTTTGCAAGTTTTTGGATAGAACCTGGATCACAGAGTCAGAACTGTCTTTTAAGTGCATGAAAATGTCATGGATCATCAGAGCTGTGTCCTTCCTTTCCCTGACTCGGCCTCTTTCCTTATCTCCTCCTCACTGACTTCCTTGTCTTCTCCTCACCCCAGGCTCTCGCTTCCTCTCCACCTCCTTTACTCTTGTCCATATCTTACTTTTCCTGATTATGGCTCTGCCTTCTGTCCTGTTTCTTTTACTTTTTTACAGTCTCAAACATAAAAATCTTCTGCAGCCAAACACTGCTCTCACATGATTCCAGTCTTATATTTTGTAGCTTTCTGAATCTATGGTAATTTGAAATGCAAGTTTGGGTTAAGAAATATTAAATATAAGGCACAAGCACATCTTGTGCTGTAATACATGCAGTGTACAAAGTTGCCTTTTCTTTTCCAGGAAATCAAAATGTGTTGTGTAAAGCTGTTCATCCAAAGGTTTTAGAAGACGGCATGTTCAGTGTCGACCAAAAAAAGTGCGTCTTAGGACTTTTATCAATAAACACCCAATGGCACCCAAACCTTTTAATGTAAAACAGGAGCCAGGAGCTTCAGGCAGCTCAGTTTGTTTTTTGGCTTCACTCTCACCCTGCTTGTTTAGGTACCGTGTTTGGAAGTGTGCTTCGACATGTTTTATGCAAGTAATCATGAGAAATGTTCGTGTGTGTTCAGTGGAGTCGGAGGACGGGGCGGTGGTGTGCGAGCCGGGCTGCCTGGTTCTGGAGAGCGACTTCCTGCTGAGCGGAGAGCTGGAGTTTGGAGACTCGGAGATCATGGGGCTGGATAGAGACTCCGGTCAGACACGCACGCACGCACACACAAACTGGATTGTACGTTAGGTAGTTAATTACAAACTGGAACGTTTTGACTGTCTGGTTTGTCTTCGTTTGAGACATTTTGGCAGGTGAGCGACAAGCGTTGGTCAAACCTTCAAAATAAAAGCTCAGTACAATGAGATAAAAGATCAAACTTGCCTTCTGTACAGCTATAGGGCTTCAGAGTAACAACACCTGACTTCTCTCTAGGCTAGTGGGTTACTTTATTCCAATTTAATCTTCAGGGCTCATGTAACGTGTTTAGCCCTCCATCCTTATTTTAAAGTCATCTTTAGTCCACAAAAACTCTGGCTGTTTTAGTCTCTTAGTCAAAGAAAAGTGTGACAATTTTAGTCTAGTTTAAGTCTAAAAGAACTGGTACTGAAAATGGACCACATGCTGCTTTTTCAAAGCTGCAGAGATGAACAATTTACATTCAGACATGAAACATGTGTGATTGGCGTGCTTATTGTGAGAGGAAACAAACAGGAAATAGTACCAATAAGATTGAAAGTATTAGTCACACACACCCAAACCCACATCATTTCAGAAAGTGTAGCCCTAAAATAGATAAATGAAACAATCCAAGCGCAACACGCAAGAAGGGAATAAAGAAGGTTTTTTAGTTTTACTGAATAAAACTAAGCACAACACATAATATGGGGCAAAACGGCTGTTAACGAATATGTTTGGTCACAGTTTTCATTAGAAGAATAACAGAATTAGTGTCTGTTGCATTTATATTTTTAATTTACTGAATCATGGTTTGGCGTCTCTTGTGATATAAAATATGAGATTCAGAAAGAAGCACCAGAGCTCCTTTTATCTCCGTATGTGAAGGTTTTCTTTGCTCCTGTTCTTCTTCTTCAGGTATGACGGTGTTCTCTCTGAGCGTTGAGGACGACCCTTCAGCACCAACAGACTCCACCTTCCCAGCTTTCCTCTCCTGTAAAGGATGTGGTCAACTCCTGGGAGACATGCCTCTGGGGGCCGGTTTGGATCTAGGTAACTGTTGGACCCACTTTACTTTGTCACTTTGAGTTGTTTTCTTTGTGGAGTCAAATTTAGTCACTGACCGGCACTATTCCTGCTCGGTTGCCTCTCATCTTTTCTTACATAAAATATGATTTATTTTATTCCAGGTGTGGGCCTGGACCTGGGGGCGGAGCTTTATTGTCTAACCTGTGAGGAAGGGCTCCAGCATGAAGCCTCCATCGACTCCTCTCAGGTGGAGGGGTCAGACCTTGCGGACCGATCCATCAGCGGAAGCTCCGACAGGAAGAGGAGAAGTGTAGGAAAAACAGGTGGAGCTGTTGGCATCCCTCCTAAACTGTACTCCTGCTCGCTGTGCGCCTTCACCTCGCGCTACTCCAACCACCTGAAGCGCCACATGAGGACCCACGACGGCCAGAAGCCGTACCGCTGCCCAGTCTGCCCCTACGCCTCGGCCCAGCTCGTCAACCTGCAGCGCCACGCCCGCACCCACACCGGGGAGAAGCCGTACCACTGCCACCAGTGCAGCTACGCCTGCAGCTCCCTGGGCAACCTGCGCAGACACCAGCGCATGCACACGCAGGAGAGGCCGCAGAGGAGGGAGAAGGAGAAAAGACGAGGGAGACGGAAAAAAGCAAGCGCTCAAACTGAAGAAGGTAACGAACACCTGCAGGATCACATGGAAATACCAAGAGTGAAGGACTGACCGGAGAGGTTTTCATTGCTTTGTTTGCCTGAAGCAAAACATTAGTTTCTTTTAGCCATTTCAATTTTGGAAGCGCTGAGCAGAAAAGAGGAACCAACCAGTCGAAACTGAAAGAGTCTGAAAAATGAAAAGGAGAAGTTGTCTTTGGTTGAGTACTCAACCTCTGCTGAACTCCGCTGCATCACAAGGGGCGTTTAGAGGATGACATTTGACATTGAATCCTTTCAGTTTAGCTGCTTATTATCCAGAATAACTCGGCGACACAAACAAGGTGTCAAACCATCAGAGGAAATAAGAACCAGAAGGGATTTTTTTTTAATGTATATATTTAAATATGAGTATATAAGAAGAAGTAAAAGGAGGAAGTTTGAGCTTGAGGGAGATAAGTTTCTTATCAGAGAAACTGCATTATGTGACTTTTAGGACTATTGTTAGTGGGGCTTTTGAATGTGTTTCAGGGTTAAGTAAGATCAGACCAAACTCAGTTGATTTTTCTCTGTACTCATCAAAACTGAGTTCATATGAAGAAAGCCCTTTTTAAAAAGTTTTTCTCTTTGTGTCCTCTTCATGCAGTAGTGTCGGACCTGACCCTGCGAGTGTCCCAGGACTCGGGTTACCTCCAGACGTTGGGAGGCCTCGGCTCTCCCTCTGCCCCGCTCCCTGTCCTCCTCTTCCCCCTGTGCTGCCAGGTGTGCGGCCTCACCCTGGAGGAGGCCGACTTGGAGGGGGACAAAGCTGAGGGGGAGGGTGACGGAGGACAGGTACGCTTCCTAAAACTCTTGATTCGTTGTTTCTTTTTTGTTCATTCATTATGAGTGGAGCTGAGGGTTCATCAGCTGTAGAAAAGATCCGTGCTGCTCTTAAAGCGTATTGACGACTCTGCTCAGAGAGACTTTACTCAGTAATGTCTCCTCCTTCCTGCGCTGGATTCGCATCTCTGACTGAGTGCTCTGCTTTCATTTTCAGGTGTGTCGTCGCTGCTCGTTGGATCTGCTGTCCAAAGATGGATCCGGACCCCCCTGCAGTCCGACCGCGTCCCGGGGATCCCGGCGGGGTCAGCGTGGCACCAAGCTGTACCGCTGCCCTCATTGCCCCTTCCTGTCCCACTACCCCAACCACCTGGCCCGCCACGCTCACACCCACTCTGAGGAGAAACCCCACCGCTGCCCGCACTGCCCCTACACCTCCTCGCACCTTGACAACCTCAAACGCCACCTCCGAGTGCACACGGGCGAGAAGCCCTACCAGTGCCCGTCCTGCAGCTACGCCTGCGGAAACCTCGCCAACCTGCGCCGACATGAGCGCATCCACTCAGGCGCCAAGCCGTTCCACTGCGGCGTCTGCGGCTACTCCTGCAACCAGAGCATGAACCTGAAGAGGCACATGCTGCGGCACACGGGCGAGAAGCCATACGCCTGTGCCGAGTGCGACTACACCACGGGCCACTGGGACAACTACAAACGCCACCAGAGGAAACATGGACACAACACGGACAGCTGGGACAAAAACGCACCAATCAACGGACTCTGCTGGGGCAAAGACACTCAGGAGAGCCTGAGTCAGGGACAGGAACACAGTTAGATACACTGTGTGTGTGTGTACACTGGTGAACCTCCAGCTCAGGTTGGAGCTAAACTCAGGTGCCTTTGACAGACTGAACGACTGTAGTGCTGCACTGACTTTATCAAGGGGCATTAATGTGTGTGCGTGTGTGCTGCGTACTCACTCACACACACTTTTCTTTAGTAAATGCAGTCCACGGCCTCCTGTTCTGAACTCTGTGTGTGTGTGTGTGTGTGTGTGTGTGTGTGTGTGTGTGTGTGTGTGTGTGATGACGCCACTCTGATGAATTGAAAGGTTTTATTTTTTTCTCTACAGATAATCTATATTTTGTAACTGAGGGTGGGTTTGTGGATTGTTTCCATGACAGCCGGGTGGATCATCATCTCACAAGCTTTACGCTGATTTCATTAAGTTTGGGTGTTTTTTCTTTTTTTTTTTTTTCTTTTTTTTTTTAAATCCAGGATAAAAGATTGAACTCACTGAGTTTTTCAGTGGGGTTCCTGTGCAACCTCTGAACCACCGCCCACATCTCTGATTTTATTTTCAGAGCGCTGTGGGCAGCATTAAGAATGGGGATGTTGTTTTTCTACAAAGCTAACTAGCGACTTAGCTAGCTGTGTGCGTGAAAGATTGTGACAGAAAAATGAAAGAAAATAAAAACTGTCATCCTGACAAATGCTACCGGCTCCTAACAACCGCTACCACAACTTCTGTGTCGCCTGAATATGATTCTAGATTATTTGGGACAATAAATCAAACATGAACATGATGTCAGACTGAGGGATGGAGGGATATATACGGTCATTCAGTCTCATTATCAGGATAGTGCAGGTTCTGAAGTTGAAAAAGGGATTTAAATAGTTTGAAAATAACAGTAAGGATGGAATATGACTTTTCCTTTGCTGGCTACCTCATGCTGTGTCAGGAGTAAATAAAAATGCCAAATCACAAATGCATTAGACAAAGTTTAAAATGTCCACCACTGCTCAGAGAATAAAGTCATCAACATTACGACCTTTATTCCCCTAACATAATGGCCTTTTATCTCTTAAGTATTACTATCATATTACTTATATAATTTTATTTGCAAAATCTCACAATAGTTTTTAACCGTGACCCTAATACTTTGTTGTATGTAACATTTACGGAATATTGAATATAAGAAAACGAGTCCTTGCTTTGCTGCATCGAGCCACAAATGTCTCTAACACTTCTTACTTCTTATTACATGTTCAAACTGACCCAAACGTGGCCATTAAATCTGTAAGGAGCTTTCACCCTGGAAGATTGGACATGTTAAAATGGAAATGCACAGGAGCCCTGCTGAGTACAGATGCTGACGTGATGTTCAGGAGCAACTTCATGCCTTTTTTTTTTGCGTTTTGGCACCAGAATTGTTTTAGATCCAGACCCTGAAATATCCTGGAATTTATTTATTCCTGGCAAGGAGACTGCTGCGCTGTTGATCATCTCTCTTAGTAATTCAGAGGATGTTATCGCTTGTTTCAGCCTACATTTAGTAAAAATCAGCGTGTTTACCTCTCAGACATCAACAATTCAGGGAAGAACAGAAAAATATTTGGTCATTAAAGAACTCTCGTTTTATTAAATCATGACATTTTCCATCAAACATTGAAAACCCTGGTATTTATTTCAGTTGATCTGAGTTTTTTTGTGGGTAAAATTTGGGCTCACAGAGCAAATGTTCAGCTCGTGTTGGGTTTAGACCAAACCTTTAACATGAATACAGGCATTATTACTCGTGTGTTTAATAAGCTACGGAATCAAGTCCAGGCTCAGAAAGCAGCGCCGCCTCATTTAAAATCCAACTGTGAATTTATGTTCTGAAGTACAAATGTATGATGGAACAAACAAAGCTGGCTGCTGAGTGTGTGGACATTTAAAAGCCACAGTTAGTCAGCGAAGCGGCCTTTTGCTTTTATCATTGATGGCTGGTGACGCTCTGAAAACTCTTATCTCATGACAGTCAGCGTG
This sequence comes from Maccullochella peelii, assembly GCA_002120245.1. Lineage (NCBI taxonomy): Eukaryota > Metazoa > Chordata > Actinopteri > Centrarchiformes > Percichthyidae > Maccullochella > Maccullochella peelii. The sequence goes on from LKNJ01000995.1 coordinate 102,665, forward strand.
CAAACTGACTGTTTCAGAGGAACGGGTCAACATTTTTGGAAATATGCTCATTTGCCTTCTTCCCCAAATTTAGATGAGAAAGAGAGAAGCCAGGAGGTGGTTAGCCTAGCTTAGCATAAAGACTGGAAGCAGGGGGAAACAGCTAGCCTGGCTGTGTCCAAAGTTTGACCAGCGCCTCTAAAGCTCACTAATTAACCCTTTTTGTGTTCTGCCTGTTTGACCTGCGCACAAACAGAAATAAAAAGGTGTGTTGTTCACAGTGCCTTCATATCTCCAATAAAACACGCCTGGTTGAAGCTGCGTTGAAGCTACTTCCTCATTCTCGCTCTCTGTTTAGGAAACACCTGCTTCACACGCCCAGAGGTGAAAGGCCGAGGACACTGAGGGACCCAGGGTGCTGCCCAATGAAACACCTTGTGTAAAAACCACAGAAATGTTGTACAAAAATCACACCCCACCCATAAAAACGCACCTGAGGCGAAGCTAAGACGCAAACACAACATCTAACAGAAGCAAATGAGTTGTGAATATGTGTGTATATAAGTGTGATGAAGGGTGATGGGATCGAAGTCAGTGTACTGTGACTGTGACAGACTGGTGATCTGTGTATGTAAAGCAGATGGGCTTCCTCTGTGTGTGTGTGTGTGTGTGTGTTGTGGATTTCATTTCAGAAGTGACCGGAGAAAGCGACAGTAAATATCTAAACCCATGGGCCTGGTGAGTTTTCAAATCAGTTCTTTTATTTGAACCTTAAGCTCTTTTCACCGACATCAGTGCAGAAATCTTTCTTAGTTTAAATGTCAAAGTGTTTTGGTGCCGCTTTTTAATTAGGCTTTATTAATGGTTAGAATAAATAATTTACTAATGCTTTATAGCTCAGTAATAAACACTTTCACATTCTGGGAATTAAAGATGTGAAAGCAAAAATCCATTGATTAACGTTTTGGTTTTGAAGAAGGAGGCATTTAAAAGAAAAGGCACTGTGACTTCCTGTGCTCTTAATGCTAATTAGCAAATGTTAACATGCTAGTTAACATTATACCTGCTAAACATTAGCACGTTGGCATGCAGATGTTAGCTCAAAGCTCCACTGTGCCTAAGTACAGCCTCACAGAGCTGCCAGCATGGCTTTTTCTTTTAGCTTTAACTTTAGTTTACTGACCTTTCAGCATCATAACAGGTTCATAAAGACACTAACAAATTATTTAGCTGTTACAATAAAACATCAGTACTAAATAGACCACAGAATTTAAACTGGACTCAAATTTAAGACCACACAATGTAAAGTGACCTTTCTGTGATGTAGTTAAAATGTTAAGTTGAAGGTGCAGGTTTGTTTCTGTGGATTTCGGCACTTTTGCTGTTGTGGTTTCTGATGAAAGGCTGTAAAAACTCTTCATCAGTGACTTATTAACATGAAGGTGACTTTTTTAACTTTCTGCTGATTGCTATTAGAAATTGAGACCCTTCACTCATAATTTTATTAACATTTGTAACAGCTCAGTTGACGTTCTATCAGAAAGTTAAATCCATTACACTTTATTAACGACTCATTAACATGTATAACTGCAGACCTGATGGCATGGTGCGCAAAAACTGATGTCACTATTAAAGGTTCATAGCTTCTTTTTGTTTGAAAAAAATTTGAAAGAAATCAAGGCAGACGTACATTAAAATAATAGAAATAGAAGAAACGAGTGGTATTTGTATTTGTGAAAATGCACCTCATGTTGTGGCTTCCTGCTCAGATGGCTTCAGCTTCTGTTGTGGTTAAATAAAAAAAACCACGGCTTTCTGGCCCGACAGTGAATACTGTCAAATATAAATAAGTTCTAAGCAGAGCCAACATGGAGGACACTGAGGTCATGACCTCCATATTTTGGGGGAAGTCAGGTATGTTGGTAGTCTGCCAGGATATTGATCAATAACAACAACTTGTGTTTGGAAGTCTGGGCCTCAGCTCCAGTGTCAGATAATATAATAGGAGTTTTTGTTGGAAAATAAGTCACTTTTTAAGAAATATGTTCAGAAATGATTGCTAATAACCATAAGCCTGCTGGCAGAGCATCTGTCCTGTAGTCTACAAGATATTTCTGACAAAATTACAAAGCAGGGAAGCAACATCCTTTTTGATCCCATGATAATCCCTGTCTGTCTGTTATCTCTACAGAAACATTCCCAACCCAAGTTGTTCCCGGGGGACATCGTGGAGTATCGCAGGAACAAATACTTCTCTCATTTCGCGGTGTACTACGGAGAGAGGGACGGCGTTCCCTATGTTGCTCACCTGACATGTCGAGGTTGGTGTCGTCCTGATTCTCTTAGAAGAGCAGTGAGAATAGATAAGACTTGATAAGATAATTCACCTCCACCACACTTTGTATTATTTTTAAAACACTTCTAATGTGTGTGTTTGTCAGATTCAGACTCCAAGCTGCCGCTCTTTGGCCGAGCCCTGAGGTCAGAGGTCAAAGTGGATCCACTGGAGCTGCTGGGGAAAAAATACAAGGTAAGTCACATAGAAAACAATCTCATGAAATACCCTGAGTTATTGTGATGAAAACCAACGAGTCTTTGTGGTCCTGGACGTGTCGCAGGTCAACAACATGTTGGACGACTCGTACTCGGCCAGAGACTTCCACAGCGTGGTGAAGCCAGCCATCGACGACATGATGGGACGCGAGGTGACGTTCGACATCCTGTTTCATAACAGCGAGCACCAGGCGACGCTCTTCAGATACGGAGTCAAGAAATCTGATCAGGTCGGTGGGCGTGGTCGTACTATCTGGTCTGAGCTCCAGGACAGTTCAGGGTCACTCAGCAACAATCTGGAATAAAATGACCCTTTTTCTACTCTGGTTGCCACATATGTTAGATATTTCAGAAAGTATTTAACTCCATAAAAGCCTGAATAAGCAGATCCTGAGGTGCTCAGTGAGCTGGTTAAACCTGTCAGGTTTCAGGATGTGTTTATGTTCAAATGAAGCATCTACAAAGGGGGAGGAGCAGCGTTTGTTTGAGCTGTGAGCGAGGTGTTGCTGTGTTTCCGTGCAGTTATATAAAACAGAGGTGTGTATGTGTGTGTGTGTGTGTGTTTCAGATAGAGAGGATTTATAAACACATCATGCCGGCCTGGAAGAAGCTGTTTGAAGAGAAAAAACTGTGAAAACTGCTTTTTGTTCAGTCCTCATCTCAACCACCGGAGGGCGACACTGTCCTCCTGGTTTCCAGAGGAAGGTTTCTGACGTAGTCATCGTTTTGCATATATGTAGAATAAAACAGTTTGGATTGGGTAGATTACATACTTGTGTTTGTTCATTTAAATTTTATTCACAGAAAAAGTAGAATTTCAAGAATAAAGTTGCAATATTTTGAGAAGAAAAGTTGTAACGTTAAAAAGTCATTATTTTGAGAAAAGGTGATAATATTGCAAAAGTCATAATATTTTAGATTACAAGAGAAGCTGATCATGTTACGCACTTTTGATTCTCTGTAGAGGTGATATGACTTACATCTTTACTGTCACTGTTACTTTCTGACATTATGACTTTTCTCCGTCATGAGTAAAAGACTTCTATCAAACATCTATCTCTCTGTCCTCTAATGATCTGTCTTGATATGTTGTTGTGTAATGTTTGCATGTATGCTGCATCTTTAATCCAAATGTTTTTAACCAAAAGGATTTTTTTGTTTCATTGATCATTTTATCATCCCTCTGTTTTCCTGTTCTTATTATATCATGATTTGTTTTTGGGGTCCATTTTGTTTTTCTGTCACATTGTTCTGCTTTAACTTAAATAAACCTTTTGTTAGCTGATCAGTCTAATCCGTCTTTAACACTCTTTAATATAAAAATCCATTGTTTCAGTTCTTGACACAAACATGAGATGATGACACGAGATGAACTTTTTATTTTGCAAATCAGACACAAAGGTGCTTCCTTCCTTCCTTCCTTCCTTCCTGCCTCACAGTTTGGGTGCCATGGTAACGCCTCCAACCTTCTTGTGTGTCTCTGTAAGCCATGATATCAGGATGCTGTTAGTCTCGGCTGGCCTTTCCATCTGAGTCCAGTGTCCACACTCCTCGATGTGTCCTCTCCTCAGGTTCGGGATCTGCCGTTCATAAACAGAGACATCAGATTGATTTCCAATAATCTATAATCACATGAGTCTGTCCTCAGGAAGGACTGATCGATTGTCACGCTGCTGTTTTATCTCACCAAGTCCTCCATCCCCTTGGAGAAGGCCGGCAGCAGTACCTGGTCTTTACCTGCCGTCACCATCAGCGCAGGCATCAGCAGCTAACACACACACACACACACACACACACACACACACACACACACACACACACACGGTGACCAATGGGCTGAGAGCCACAGACAGGAAGTCAGACAGGACTGAGAGACGGACTGACATGATGTCGGGTCTTTTCTTGGGATTTGTTGATTGAAGAAAATATAGAAAAACACCAGACTCATCCTTTAAGCCTGGAAACATGTGACTTGGATGATGTCACAGCGAGTTTGTATTTATCTGATGAAAATACGAGTGTACAGTGACGCTACAGTAAACAGAGACACGGGACTTTATCATCTCATGTTGATGCACATTAAAACTTTAAGCAACAGGAAAAGTGAATTAACGTTTTCCCAGGACAACTCATTGTTTTCCATGACATTTGGGGCTAATTTGTCATTTTCCAGGATGTTTATATGACTGGAGAATTGCTTCACAGAATTCCAGGTTTTCCCAGGATGAGCAGAACCCCAGTTTTAGTGCATCTATTTACAGCTTTTGTTTAGTTTCAGGCGTAACGAACCTTTCCAGCGGGACGAGAACACATCCACCTCCAGTTCGCCTCCCCGTTCCGATACCAGTTCAACTGTCTCCTGTGAGACGAGACACAAGACCATTAGTGGCTCACTGCACTGTAATGATATCTATTTAATGATCTTTCTAAGTGCTAATTATTTATTAAGTTATCAGCATGCTGCTTCACAACATCTGATCATGTGTTTTATATAAATATTGCATATTTAGTTTGGTTTATTATTTGTATTCAGACGTTACCATCCCTGGATATCACCTTTATTTTAAGTTTTCTTTACATTGTCTGTTATCCATCACAGTGAATATACTGTAACCAATGAGAGCACCGGTGATCCCCTGCACACAGTCTCGCAGGCACTGATCAAACAAAGGCAACGCAAAAGTCTTCAACCAGCATTTCCTGCAACAGCGAGCACTTCCCAGCTAGAAATGTTATGCAACAAGTTTTGAGACGGTTGAGAGTCGAGTTTTATCTGTTAACTGTGTGCCACCTGAAGCCTCGCTCTTTGTACTGGCTGACGTAGTACTGCAGGTCGGCCTCCGTCAGCATGGAGCTCCTGGGAATCTGCTCCGGCAGACCCACAAACAGACCACCTGTAACAGGACGCGTCAGTGTTCGCTGCTGTTCTTCATCAGCTCTTAAAAAATGATATTTAGCAGCAAATCCTGCGTCAGGCTTCAGGGTGGGGCCTCACCTCGAGCACAGACTCCTGCGGTGCTGAGAGCGGGACGCTTCGCCTGGCAGAAGAACACAAACACAGCTTTTATTATGCGACAGGAAGGTGATTTTCTACCTGTGAGTGTGAGTGTGAGTCTACTCACTGCTTCACCACTGCTGAAAAAGAAAATCTTGAACGTTCTCTCCAAGTCTTCCTCCAGCTCGGCCTCGGCTACACCCTGCAACACACACACACACACACACACACACACACGTGTGTACAGTTTGTATTATGGTAATGCACAGATTTAAGATGACAGATTCAGAGCTTTAGTGTCATGCGCACAGAGAAACAAGAACTACTTGAAGGAATGTTTCAGTTATCTGTTCATTTAGAGCACACAAATGTTCCTTTTTACATTTCTGTTTGTGTTCAGATTAAATAAATTAGTGTGTCAGATCTTAAATGATCTAAAATCTCACCTGTGTTAGCGTGTTAGCGTGTTAGCATGCCGCAGACAGACTTACAGGTTTTTGGAAGTAGAGCTGGTAGTCAAATATGGGCACAGCCTTGAGTTTCTCTGCAGGAGCAACAGAAGGATCGGCGGGGAACAGAGGAGTGTTCAGAGATGCTGCAGCCCTTCACACACACACACACACACATTTTAATACAAGTGTCTGGAGAGCATCACTGAATCTGTGTGTGTGTGTGTGTGTGTGTGTGTGTTCACCTGACTCTCTCAGGATAACACTGGGCCATGGTCCAGACCAGCATGCCGCCCCAGTCATGACCCACCAGGGTGACCTGTGGTATCGACTGGAGAAGAGACGGAGATATTTAAGTCTCTGCACGTTTATTTTCAAATTGCAATGAAATACATAGAAACGTACACACGTTACCGTTTCTGGACCGATCCTACTCTCATTAACACTCTTCAGCATTTAATTCAACATTCACCTGTCTGCCGCTGAGGTAAGAGTGTGTGTAATGTGTTATTACTCACCATTTTGTCCATAAATGTGATTAAATCCTGGAGAAAAAAGCAAAATCAGTTGCTTTGCTGTTAGTGTGGAGGTTATAATAACACTTTTTCAACAAGATATCACAGCAAACTATTAAAGAGTTATGAAAGTCAATTGAGAATAATTAAAACTACATGTATTAACCTAAGAACTATGGCATGCCTTTGGGAAATGGTTTAATCATTTGTAAAACTGAGAGTTTTACGTTTCTTAAATGAGTGTGCGTGTATGTTGGTGAGTTCGTACCTTGCAAAGCTGCTCCTGAGAATATTCCTCTATGTCTGTCAGTGGAGAAACGTCAGTAAATGAGGTAAGAACACAGTTCCAGATGTGCAGTATGAACATTCAAAATATGGAATTTGTAAAGTTTGTAAAAACTCGTGTTGCAGTAAACGGGTCCCTGTCAGTGTCTGGATTAATATTCCTGTTGCATTGTACTGCTGTAGATGCTTAAGGTTGAGCTCATTTGAACTCCAGTCATTTAGCATTGAACTCTGACACACACAGACACACACAGACCTGGGGGCGCTGTGGACTCTCCATACCCCTTCATGTCCAGAGCCAGCACCCTGAACCCTGCTGCTGCCACAGCTGGGATCTACCAGACAGAGGAGATGGTGTTCAGCATGAACCTTGCATGTGCTTGCTTTCAGTAGTAATATATATACACTTGTAATACATTCTGTATTGCAGTGCACTGTTGTACTCTTCTCCTACGACAACAGCAGGTGCAGATGAAACCCTGTTTGACACGTTACCTGGTACCTCCAGGAGTACCAGCTCTCAGGGAATCCGTGGCACAGCAGAACCGGTGGACCTGAGCCCATTTCAACATAATGAGTCCTCACACCAGGCTGACACACAGACAGAGAGGAGTTATCATTAATGGCTCAAGAACACAACATTTCTTACTGTGTCTATACTTAGACAGAGAGGTATGTGCTGACACTGATGCAGATCATTACCCTGATGGTGACGTATCCATGAGACACTTCATCCGGGCTGCAGGACGGTGGAGGACTCTCTGCTCGAACAGCCTGAAACACATATAAATGTGCTTATGTTAGCACAACAGCTGTCTGAGGATAAACCCTTTGATTCAGGTAACAGGAAGTTCATCAAGCAAACATGTCGGTCAAATTCAATACGTGAAGAAGCTCGTCTTGCTCTTCAGGTCATTGTCAATAGAGCAGGATAGCCTCGTGTCTTTTATGTGTAAACACTTTGAGTTGCCCAACTGAAAATAATCAGAAACCTGTGTGAAGATAAATCTGCAGTTCATGCTCTTATTTCAGTCTGGCTCCTACGTGACATTTTGGGGATAAATAATACCACACAGATGACATTTTTGATTTAGTTTTTGTGCATATGGTATCCAACGTCCAGTCTTTGTTTTTCCTTCCTCTGAAAGTATAAGATCAACTTGTTCTGGTCCGCACCTGAACTCCAGTAAAGTTGGCCAGTTTGTCCAGAGCATCGCCCAGATTTTCCACCAAGATGGCCGTCATCCCCGCCGCCTCTGCTGCCTTCACACCTTCCTCATCTGCATCCAACCACAGAGCCTGAAATAAGGCCGACAGCTGAGTTTTAACTGTGTTTCCAGGATATACAGTTATATATATATATATATATATATATATATATGTGTGTGTGTGTGTGTGTGTGTGTGTGTGTGAGAATGTGTCCTCTACCTGTTGTGATGTCACTCCCAGGTGCTGCAGAGCAGAGGTGAACATGGAGGACTCGGGGACCCTGTGACCTGAGCGACAGGACTGGAGGACCAGGTCAAAATGGCCGCCCAGCAGAGAGAGAAGGCGGGCTGGACCGTCTCCAGCCGCACTGTCATCTAGCCAGTGATTGGCCAGCACAGCTGTCAGTAACCCTGATGGGATGGAGAAGCAGAATCAGATCCAGCCTCAGATACCCTTTGGCGATGTTTGTGTACAGATGTGTTGATGCATGTGTACCACTGCGACGCAGACGGGCAGCTGTCTTCAGCACGGCTGGTTGGACGTCCATCATCGCCTCTCTGAGCTCCTCCAGCAGGCCTCTGACTGACCAATCAGACGGCAGAGTCACACCCTTGCCCTGGGCCTCCTTCACACACTCCGCCTCGAACACTGGGATCATCTACACACACACACACACACGCACACATAGTCAAACAAACTTCAAGGATGAAGGAGGCAGTGAAGGGGCCCATCCAAGGACTCAACTGTTACCATCAGTAACAGCGAGTACAGAAGACACAAGTGAAGTGAAATAGTAAATCAATAGCAGATTATTTTGACCTCACCCACCTGAGAAAGCGTCAGCTCACCTGTCTCCGCCCGGCTCATGGCGCTGTCCTTTTGGGACGCCACACTGGACAGAAACCCCCTGAAAACCACAGAGAGACAAACAACAAGACTTTAAAGACATTTTAAGATTAAAGGTTTTAATATGATATTTGTGCCACTAGATGTCGCACCGGCACCTGCATCTCAGACCAAAACCAATCGGCACGTTGGCCACACCTCCCCCTAACCAGAAACATCTGTTATATTGCTCACCTCAAAGCCACCAGACTCCATTGACAAAAACACAAATTTTACCTCGCAGATTGTAAAACACACTTTATTCAAACTCGACAGAGACAAAATAAAACTCACCAATTACAAGTGGATTACATCACATAAGTTTGGCAGATACTTTTAGCTAAAACAAACTTTCATTTGGGGTTTTAGTGTCTTGCGCAAGGATACGTCCACATGTGGAAATACTGGTCTGGTTAAATAGTGTATACTAGAACTAGTTTGGTAGATGTAAATGGTGCTAAATATATAAAAAAATCTAGACTCAAGCAGAAAATCTCTTCTGTAACCGATTCATGTTTTGCTATTTTATACTGTAAGTTATATTGCAGTCGCTTACAAAAGGGTAAATCATGGAGAAACTTAGTGTAGTGCTAAAGTTCGCCATGTATCTTATCTTTCCAATGATCCTGTTCAGGTGTCCATTGACTTTTGGCCGTGTGGTATGTGCACCTGCCGTCTCAACTTGATGTGCTTAAGAGTGACAGCAGTTTAAAGTGCAGCAAATCCTACTTAAGTATTGTAGTTTTCACTGCTTCCACCGACACACTGAAAAAAACATGAACTTGTTCTATTTTTAATAAAGATTTATCAAACCTCACACATCTACACACTCCAGTCAAATGACTTTCCTGCTTGGACAGATTATTTAATTATTATACTGTAAGTATTTTAAAGTAGGGTGCATTTTAGAGAAATAATACCTTTAATTTGATCCAGACACCAAATCAAATTGCTTTTTTACAGTGCAGAGATGGTGTAACAGCGGCTCCTTACCCTGGCAGGTTATGCAACTCCTCCAGCTTGGAGAAAACGACATGAGGTCTGGAAGAGACAGCAACTCCCCAGAAGTTGAACAAGATGGCTTTCTTCTGGGCCATGTCTTCTGAGCCTGAGTGAAGAGATCTTTAATTTTTCTGCCTCAGTCTTCCAACAGGACTGTGTTTTCTCTGCTGCTGGTGCAGGAAGGTGCTCCTCATGCATGAGGGGGAACTTTGCCCCCTGGACAGACTCACACAGCAGGTCCGCCCACGTATCCTGCAAGCTCACACTTGACTCAGAAAAGGGACAAAGTCTTCCTCTGTGTGGACGTACATAGATAATAGGGGATTGATATGACCAAAGACAATCTAGAATGGTTGTTAAGGTTTGGGCTCAATGAGGATGTAATGGAAATTTGCTGTTACTATCTTGTTAAACATTACTATTGACCATTTGTATAACCTTCTATCTGTTACCCCTTGTCTGACCTGACTGCTGCTGCAGGTCATAAACCAGCTAAGGGTCATAAACCTGTTGTTGTGTTGAAACCTCTGGCATGGAACTAATCAAGATAGCTCAGACAAAGTTGCACTGAAACAGACCTTTTGATGTTCACAGACCTCCTGACCACCTATCTAAGCAAAGCACCCTTTTCCCCCTTTAAAAGATCTCACTCACACACAGTCTGGTCATCAGACACTTACAGACTGACACTTTGCACGTCTTTCTGAGTCTGATCCTTTCCTGCGCAGAAAAGCTTCTTGATAAATTCCTCTTAAAAGACAGTTCTCAGTTTTGAAACTCTTTATTTCAGATTTCCACCACAGAGGACAAACTGCCGTTTTACGTTTTTTGACTTGAATTTTGTTGACATTTCTGTACGCAAGATCTCTCATCATCATGAAAAACAAAATATCCCCTTTAATGTTTGCAATCTATTTTTGGTATAATTCCTTTTCTGAAAATGGATCCACTGCAAATAAAGATTGTTGCATGACATGAATAAACATGTTTTCTGGTCCAATAGTGGCATCTTGTGGATGTCAGTGGACCCTATGAGCATTGAGAGTTCCTCTTCATACAGGTGTGGTTATACAGCAAAACTGAAAGTAAGACAGACCAGGAAGCTTTCAGCCATTGTGTATGAAGCTGTACGGAAGGATTAACACAGAAGAAACCCACTAAACTCTCTGCAGTGTCTGGACGCAGTGAATACTGTGCCATACAGGTGAGTGTAAGGAAGAAGAGCAACAGAACAGAAGTGGTTTTAAAAGGTAGATTATGTTAGCAACGTGGTCTCTCACTATATAAAAAAGTATTCTTCTCTGTGCAGACAGCATGGCAGAGAATTATTCCACGACCAAAACTGTAAAATGACCCACATACAGCGTTTGTTTTGTGAACGTGTGCAAGGTTGGCTTGTGGTTTATTTGGTTTTATGGCTCATTTTGTTACTTCCTGTAAGGGCGGACGTGTTTTATTTTGAAAGGAACACAGTCGGATGTGATTAACCGAAAGTGACAGTAACGGAAAAGAACCGGTAACTGACGGAGCTCACGGTGCTTTCTGTGCGTTTAAGTAACTCATATATTTGTAAGTATTTTAAGCCTTTTTATGTGATAAGTGTTAGCTAACTTTGTGTTGCTGTTAGCAACGTATCTGTAACTAACGTAAGTTAACGTTAGCGCCAAAACTAACGGTCCGTAGGAGTTGACTTTTATCTCTCTCCTTTGTATATATTACTTTCTGTCCAGCTCTAACACTGGTTTAAAGACGTTTTAATGAACACAGCAATACAATTTATTACACTAACACTTCTTTTATTCGGCTGGGACGCAACATAAATCTTAGCCGTAGAGGTGGCAGATCAACTAATTTACATTAATTTACAAAGTTAGCTTGTCTGTTGTTTTGGAAGGCACTGACAAGCTATGTTAGCTATTTTGCTATATTTTTTCTTTTGTTTTCTATTTTTTACGACCTATCTATCTAATGCTTTTGAATGTGTACATTGTTTTGTATTTTGTTTTAGGGGTAATTCAAGTAAATATAGTTTATAATTGTAACGGTTAAGGCAAAGACCTACTGGAAGCTATGGCTAATGCTAGCAACTTTGCTTAGCAACATAGCTTGCACATGAACAAACATTTGTATTAATAGGCAACAAGCAGCTTTCTTTTACTTTGTACCAAGCAGAATTTCAGTTTTGTTTATATCTCATCTTGGAGGCTAGGGACTTACCCAAAAAGGATCCCAGAAACCATGGGCATATGTGTGGTTTCAGAAGTGGCACACTGAAGTTAGAGGTTCTTCCACCAAAATAAATACATACATACAGATAAAATTCAATTGATTATTGTGCCTCCCATAAGTATGGTTGTAAAAAATACAAATGCTATGTATAATAATCATACTGACAATGCCACCTTGGTCTGGGACTCTTGCAACTCTCTACCACTATTGACTTGATGATATTTTGTGATTTTTCAGTTTTTCTTGTGATCAGGAAAATCATGTACCAAAGGCACTGAACAGCTGATGGAGTCTATCATCAGTGGAGACTGTGAGGCCTATGTGTAAGTGTCTCTCTGATATACAGTCTGCATGTGTCTAGGCAAGTAATGTTGACCTGTTTTGCTAATGTAACTTTTTTTTCCGTTAATTAAAATATAATTTATAATGATACATTTCATACAAAAAGATGCAATATAATGTCTCACAATATACAAAAGGGAAGTTACAAAAGTAGAAACATTACAAATAAAACCAAAACAATAAAATGGGAGACACAACACATTTAATTTAAGCTATTTAAAATAATAGCAATAAAAAATACTTTGACTTTGTTATTAGAGATAAGAGCTACCAATACCTGTCTATGACAAAACATAACTTGGTAGCTCTAGATTCCTTTAATTGTGTTTCAATTAAAAGTAGCACAAGCTGTGTTACACTGTGACTTTTTAGCAGGATAAATTCATGTTTCGTTTTGGTCTCTTTAGGAGAAATGTTGAAAATTAAAGAATAAACTAACAACAGTCTTGGCCATTAAACTGTATGGGTTTTTTAACCTTAATTTACATGTTTGACATTACATTACATTATGTTACATATATTTAGCTAATGCTTTTATCCAATGGGACTTACAATATGACCACACATTAGACTTTTTCTGTAATAGTAAATACATCACAGGCAAAGCAATTGTTGTAATAACATTTTATTGAACCTGGTGTTTTGTTCTCCAGATCATTGAAGTTGGGTCTGTGTGCAGAGCATACAGAAGTAAGGACACATGGCTTGTACAGAACAGTCTGCCTTAGATTACGTCAAGAGTGCCAGAGTCCACCTCGTGAGAGAATTAAAGAATCTCTCAGTGATTGTGGAGAACTTGTATCAGGAAAAGATTTTCATTGATGAAGAGGTCAGCAAAATACAGGCAGAGAGTGATGACTACGATAAAACCAGAAAAATAGTGGACTCAGTCATAAAAAAGGGGGAAGCAGCCTGCTATGAGTTCCTCAGGATTATTGACATGACGAGGAAGAGGACCATTGGGAGGCAATCCCTTCTCCCTGAGGAAAAGAGTGCAGCTGAGACCAAGAAGTTTGACCTGCACTACTGGATCAGCTGCTTTTCTTTCAAGGAAGACACACAAATGGATATAAACTGCTTACAAGGTATTTTAAAGCCGAATTCTGATTGATAGTGTGTCACATTTTTATTATTTATCTTTGATGTTCTGGTTTTATATAAGGCACTTTAATGTTATTTAGTGCAAGCGCACAGCAGTTCATTCACAGTATATTTATTTACTCACTGTTGTTTTTATTTTAGGCTCAAGGCCGTGCCACAGATATCAGGCAAAGTTGAAGTCAAAAGCACAAAAATTATCAAATGAGTTTTGGATTGCAAACAAGAATCTGTTTGAGGAAAACAACAAGCCTGATCTGTCGTACACTCCACTTGTATTAGACACAGAAGGAAGTGTTTCTCCATCTAAAATAAAGAAAATTAAGAGCAAGAAAAGCAAGATGAGTCGCCCTAAAAAGTTGAGGACGTACATCCCTGAGACCAAACCAGAAATATCCCCCAGTGACCTGCTGAAAACAGATAAAAGCATTCTCCTGGTTGGTAAGCCTGGAATTGGAAAGACAGCACTCACTCACGAAATGTTGAAACTCTGGGCAGAAAGAGACAGCACGGAGCTCGATTACATGTTTTACTTTGACATGAGAGCAACATCCCACATCACGACGGCCATGAGCTTGGAGGATCTTCTTTTCAGTGCGTTCAGTGAACCAGATGAAGGCAAAGAGGAGGTCTTACAGGACATAAAGACAAACTCTGACAATGTTACAGTCATTTTTGATGGGATCACCGATCTCTCTTCATCAGTGTTGCGGAGACTTGTAGAGAAGGACCTACTACCTGATGCCAAGGTCATCGTGACTTGCAGACCGGATGATGAAGAACACTTTCTTTCTGAGGACTTTCTCAGAGTGGAAGTGAAAGGCTTTAGTGAGCAGACCATACAAACATACTTATCTGAAATGCTAGGTGAAGAACAGGAGAAGGTTTTGAGCAACTTGGAGTTGTTAACTCTTTGCCATGTCCCAATGTATGCTCTGATGGTGGCTGCCTGCGTTTCATCTGAGAAAAGCAGGCAGCCACCGTCATCTGAGGCATCAGAAGAGTCTCCACAGCCATGCACTATCACTGAAATCTACATCAATATTGTTCGTTTTTGCCTTCAAATGAACAGCAACAAAACAAAAAACAAAGATCTAAATTCCTTCATCAACAAGAAGAGGAAGGACATATTGGATTTGGCTGAGGTTGCTTTTCATGCAACTGAAAGAAAAACTGTGAACTTGACAGAACTGCCCTGTGGAGACAGCGGTGTCCTTTGCTTCCTGAAACCACTTGCCATCAAAGTCGCCCACACTGAGACAATAACCACATATGCATTTCTCCATTACACAATGCAGGAGTTCTTTGCAGCACTGTGGCTCTTGAAGAATCCAGATAAAATCAGGGATGTTTTCCGGCAATGCCTCACTGAGGAGATGAAACACATGAAACATCTGATCCCTTTCATGTGTCGATTGTTGACTGAGAAGAACCCTAGTTTGATGAAGTGGCTGGTTCCAGCTCAGGATCTCAAGAACACATCTAAGTGGTTCTTCAAGGAACTGATAACCACATTTTCCCCTTGTCTGTGTAACCAAAGTGAGGCTGATACCGAGGACAGTGGGCTTGATGTGGACATACTGTTCTTATGCCAGTGCTTCTATGAGTCCCAGTGTCCTGAAGAATGCATCTACTTTCTGGACAAACTGGACTACAACCTTGATCTCAGTGAAAAGAGTCTCGACCCTTACCCTTGCTGTGCTGTGGCCTATGTGGTCACTCAGTTGAAGGAGAGGAAAATATGGCTGAACCTTAAGGACGTCATGGTGTCAGAACAAGGAATGAGACGACTATTTGGATGCCTTCAGAATGTCAAATGGTATGTGTGAGCATGTGTCTTAAGTGTCAATGAATAACATCTCATTAAGTAGAATAGAATAGTTCTTTTTCATGTGTAACCACTAATTTTATGAATTAATCCAACATGTGATGAGGATGACAAAATAGAATGACCCCCATGACCCCAGGTACTTCTGATGTAGCTTCTTTAGCTAAACAGCCTTTTTTATGATACTTACTCTACTCTGTTACTTTTATAATTTGAAGAATAATAATATAATTCTCCAATTATTCTTCAAATTATAGGTGCGACCCTCTGCCACAGCAGCTGTGGGAAATTGTCCTTCTCAGTGAAGGGCAGATGGACTACGCCAGCTTACTTGGCCTTGATGGAAATCAGTTGCACCTTCCAGTTGAGGGTAAAAGACAGCTGTTTGAAAGAGCAGTAAAAGTCATGCAGAAGGTTACTACGAAGGTTAACGTCTGCCTCCACTGGGATAGGGCAACTCCTGCCTGCCAAGGACTGTGCGAGTCCCTCTTTGAGACTTTGCCATACATCAGCTCACTCAGGTATGTAGCTTTAGTTTTTGTGTGATGCTGATCCCACATACTTTAACTGTTATCCTGTTATAAAACCTCAATGTTGAAATGAAAATCCTTCCTTTTTAGTGAGGAGGGAGAGACTTTATTAGACTATCCCCGCCTCTAATACTGAGTATTACAAAGAGAAATAAAAAAAACAATCTCACTTACCACTTAGAGACAAATTTGATCCTGTTTCCAGACAATTAACTCGTCACTGGGTGGAAAGAATGCTATGGGAGGTTCATTCTATTCAGAAATCTGGTTTTTGAAGGAGAAACCTGCTTCACAAAGGTGTGTGATCAGGAAGGGCAGTAAAGTCTTCACTGCATACCGATAGACTGCCTAATGCATTAAAGCTTGTTTACTTTTTAACACTCAATAGTCAACATCCATTGCAGCTATAAAGACACCATAGAATATGTATAATAACCAACATTTAAATAGTGTTAAACAGCAGTTTGTTTAGTCTGTTTTAAAGAGAGTTTGAAAGTTAAACTAGAAAAATTGCATTTCCTGCTGAAAATGCAGAAATCCGAAACGAATTTCCAGAATTGGAAGCTGAACTGTATTACCTAAAGAAGCTAAGAGCTGAATACATTTGATTGTTCCTGTAGCTGAAAGTAGGCAGAAGTATTAGTCGAACAAAAAACATACAGAAGAAGAATAAATTGCAAAGTATTGCTGAAAATGCAGAAATGAATTGCCAGAATTGGAAGCTGAACTGCGTTACCTAAAGAAGCTAAGAGCTGAATACATTGCTAGAAAAGCTGGAAGCTAAACTTTATAATATCAATGGTTTGAGACAGTTGAAGGATTTTCTGCTGCTTTGAGGCAGACAGTTCAACAACTGTATGTCCTGTGGCTTAAATGGTTACATGATCTGAACCAGGTTTGTCTACGTCCTGATGTGAAATGATGTATGAAGAGCAAAAATATTGGAAACAAGAACAAGTTTAACAGAATTTTTAGAAGATTTTACAGCTGCCCTCCACTCTAGCTCTGAACATTCTGCCCCACACACACCCATTATAAACTCAGAAAAGGACTGAAAAAAGCATAAAACTAAAACTGATATTTCACAAACTGTAAAAGATTTCAAAAAGCTGAATACAAGTTTAGTAGTTGAAAGTCTTGTGACCTGTTTAAAGTTTAAATGGAGTCTGTAGCTGAAAGTGCGAATAGAGTAGCATTTCAAAGTGGAGTAAGTTGAAGAGGGTTTGAAGATTGCTCCCATTTATTTCTATGGTTAAGGAAAGTTTTAAATTTTAAAAAGTTATAAAGTCCTGCATTTGATGTCACACACAGCCACCATACACCATGGCAGACTGCTGACATACAGTATGTAGTTTGTGTGAGATAAATACATTTCCACTATGCCAGACACATATTGTGTAAAGAAAACTGCACAGATAGAAGAATACCACCCCCAGAGTTAGATTTCATACCTTTCTGTAAACAGCTCAGATTTTAGATTTCAGCAGTTAAAACTACAAAACGTGTTTAAAGTTTAGAGCTAGCGGAGTTCACATGGCTATGCAGTCATATCAGTCGGGCCTCACGGTGTAGGATGAATCTGAACTTTTCTATTGTACTCTCACAAATTCTGCTAAAGATGTGGAAAAAATAAATATTGCAGTTACACTTCATATCTAACATTAGCACAGTGTTAACATTATATTTGTTTACTGTAACTGTATGTGCTTAAATTTGACTTTGATACACTTTTCCAGCACATGCACTGTTTGATACATCTGTTTGTTTTCATGCAGCTTCAGGATGCCCTACAGAGGTCCAGGATTACAGGACCAGGGTCAGTGCCATGGGGCACTGGAGAGGGACGAAAGGAAGCTGTTGCTGGATTTATGCCTGAAAGCAGCACTTCACAAAGGAGAGAGCTTTCACAGTGTAGTGAATACGCTCCTCTCATTGTTTTCTGTTAACACTGACTTACATAACATCCTTCTTGATTTTTATCAACATGTCAAGAGTGAAAACTGTTCAAGTGTTATTCCAAAGCTGAAGCCACTTTTCCAGTCAGCTCCTGCAGTCTGGTCCATAGACCTCTCAGAGAGAAAGACCTCCATCCTCCTGGAAGTGCTGAAACTCCAATCAGAGAAGAAACAAGTAAAGCTGACCGGCTGCTCACATGAAGAGAGTGAAGTGAGGAGTTTCCTACAGTGTCTGCCTTATATCTCACAGCTCAGGTAAATGAATTGTACTTCACACAACTTCAGTCTACATTTATGGACTTGTGTTTTTACATCTACAGCTCACTGTTAGTTTTATTGTTAAGGTCATGTGTTCAATTGATCAGTCCAGAGTGTTTTTAGCATCACTGAAATGAAATACGTCATGAGGAAGTGATAAGTAAACCACTAGAAATCCTAATTATGTTACACTAGTACTGTATGAAGTTTCATAGAGTTTTACAGAAGGATGGATGTTAAAACTTGTGGTCCAGTATTCCAGGCTTTGGAGCTAATTGATGAATAAATGTTTTGGGTAAAGTATTCCTTTCAGCCCCCCTGTTGGTTCAGGAGTGGTATTCCAGTATAACATACAATCTTTTAATACAGAGGCGAGGATACACCTTTGTAGCTGACTTTCCTGGTTCCTTAAACATTTTGTGAAGAATTTCATTTAGTAAAGTCTGCCAAAATCCACACATAACCCTGTTAAAAGCATCGTTGCTTTACTTTAGTTTGATTGATTTGACTGTGTTATGCTCATTAGCAGGTATTTGTAGGCTTTTAGCAGATACACTTCATNTCACATAACTTCAGTGTACATTTGTGGACTTGTGTTCTTACATCTACAGCAGCTCACTGTTAGTTTTAAAGTTAAGGTCATGTGTTCAATTGATCAGTCCAGAGTGTTTTTTAGCATTACTGAAATGAAATACGTCATGAGGAAGTGATAAGTAAACCACTAGAAATCCTAATTATGTTACACTAGTACTGTATGAAGTTTCATAGAGTTTTACAGAAGGATGGATGTTA